>SADC01000914.1:0-225358 GCA_004194705.1 Ditylenchus dipsaci | reverse complement strand
CACATATATGCTGAATATTTTGTGTTTTTTGCGTAAATCATCTGTTTTTATGACCAAAAAATTTCGTGAATGAGTGGTCTAGAACCGCCCTTTCATATACTACTATCATTTACGTAATAGTGTTTTTCATTAGTGCGCATGACTTTCTCTTTAGTTTTGAACCTACGGGTGGCCCAAAAAAACCTGAAAAAATCCGAAAATTTTGTCAAGGGCTTCCGCGCACTGTCTGTATACAGATTTTTTTGGCGTCGACAAGGATGTTTAAATAACGGTTGTGAGGCCGGTACCGAGTCCTCTCATTCTGCCGTAGTCTTAAGTCTACTCCGTAGCATGAATCTGATTAACGCGGCTCGCTCCACAAGGCTACTCACTAAGTGGTTGCTTTCCATATGTTGCTTGCCTCGAAGCTGACCTATGACCTAAGACTGCAACCGTCCATCTTTGTTACACAAATTTCAATAAAAAAATAGAGACATGATGAAAAAACAATAAGTGAATGCGACACGATAAATTTAATGACTAAACTGTCTATTTAAACTGTTCAAAAAGTCTGAATTTAAAACAGAAAATTCTGACATATTTTTTTGAAACTTTGCTGTGATTTTCAAAATGCTTTTGCAGTAGCACTGTAGCCCTTGATCCTGGCTTTTAAACAAGCTACAAACACTGCTGAATAATGTGAGAAATATATATAAATTCAATAGTCTCAACAAAAAAGTGTTAATTTTGAAAATTTCAGGTTTTTTTTGGGCCCCCCTGTATTAAACTTTGAATTGAATTTCAAATCTTGTTTCCAGTAGTTTCAAGAATTTTAATCAAATAATTTGTTTGATCTTAAAGGAGGGGAAAAGCTGTTTAGGTTTGAAAATTAGGCCTCGTGCCGCAGTGGATAAGCGTTTGGGTTGTATGGCCCCAAATGGTGCGCCGGTCGATCCCACTGGTTGCAGGCTAGTTATTTTTGCTTGTTTAACCAATATCAAGTAATTAGACGTTTTAAGCGCCAGATTCGAAATCAGCGAGCCCAATCATCTCAAGATATGTTTCAAAAAAGCCAAAATAAATATTGTGCCAGCAAGTGGGATCGAACCTGCGCACAATTTTGAGACGAAAAACACAAGCGCTTACGCACTGCGCCACCGTGACCAAATTTATACCTACCTTTCATCCCTATTTTAAGCAATCTACGAAAGCCGTTGACAATTTTATTTTCAATATTGCAGCATTAATGGCCAATCCTGTAAATATTGCACACTCGATTTTATATATTTTTTGAAACGATTGAAGATTCTTAAAACATGTGATTTTGATGGAATTCTTCCTTTCTTAGATGACTCGCTGCCATTGTCTTCAATTTGCAGTAGGTGATTGTCGCTGCTGAATTTTCCAATTTCGTTTTCCGCTTCAGCTTTTACACTTTTATATCCATTGATCAAACCGTTTAAAATACTTTTTGGAGTTTTAAGACTTACACCAAACATATTTTTTGTCAATAAAAACTTTTTTTGCATGCTTTTTTACTTTCCTCCAATTCTGTTTCTTTTCGCTCCAATTCCTTTAAAGCATTCTCCAAATCCTTGACCGCTTGTTTTGAAACTTTTAGAATTTTTTGAAGATCGAATAAATAGTAGACTTTTTTAAATTTGTGCTTTAGCATACTGAGATTTGATTCTACAGTTTTCGACTCAATACCTTCGGTATTGTACCTCGTTTCTATTTGTCTAGCATTTTTTTGTAAAAGTAAATGTATTTCTGGCTCAAAATTTCTTAATAAATTGCTATTTTTTGGTTTTGACTGTAGAATTCAAAAATTTCAATTCTGATATTCAGTATAATATATTCAGTATGATATTCAGTATATATATTCAAGTATAACCGAGTAGCGCTGCCATTTGTAATCAAATATATATCTTGCCGCTCGCTATATTCAATAAACTAGTACTATTATTAATAACTAAACGAGGTGACATAATTTTTTTTTCTGAGAAAATATGTTTCTTTAGAAAATTTCATTGTATGTTTCGTAAACCTAATTAATTTTTGACTTAATTTCGTTACACTCGTTAGTTATTGCTTATCAGAACCATTCAGTGAAAATGTTGAACAAGTTTTCATGATAATTTTTTTGTTCATTATTTTTATTTTTTCCCGATTGCAAAATTCTCATCCAATTGCTCAGCCTATTTCTTGGCTTATTTTTCAATTTGCTGTTGGCCTGGATAATTTTAAGCAAGCAAAATAATAAAACTCGTCAACTCAGCAGGACTTTTCTGCTGACATGCCTGACTGATTTGATCTTTTTGACTGCTGCTTCAGTCACCATGCCGGCAAGATTTGCTAACTAAATTTTCATACAAAAAACGTTAACATTTTTCTTGCCAATTTTAGAAAAGCTATGTGGACAAAGGCTCTTCTTTAATCATCCAGACTGGCCACTCAGCCATTCTTCTAAATTAGTTGATTTTATCTGCCTATCTACTTATGTGTTTGCCTTTGAACTTTTACGTTATTTTCTTCCTGTTCAGTTTGTCTATCGGTACTTGGTCATCTGCAGGTCGGTTTTTTTTAACTTTTTTTGGCTCACTTTTTGAGGGAAAACATGTTTTTGTCCGATTAATTATTTTTTTCAAATTGCTCAAATTACTCAGAATGAGGCTCACACAGTTAACTGTAGAATTTTCCCTATATTATCGTATAATCTCTATTAATCACCCACTCTCTAGTAAACCCCCCCCCCCCCCCCCCCACGCCTCATTTTTTTCGGAGTTAGGGACATTTTTGATTGACAATTTCAAATTTTTTCGGGGGTTGAAAATTAGTCCCCCATGAGGGATTGGGCCTTATTAGAATATATACCTTGAATATCAGTACACCGTCATCTCTCCATTTAAAAGCCAGGGTAAAAGCCATTTAAGTATGAAAAATTGGCCTCTTAAGCGTTTCTTAAGCTGCTCTTAAGCTGCGTAAGCGTTTGCGTTTTTTGGCCCAGAATGGTGTTGCAGGTTCGATCTCACGTGGTGGCACACTATTTTTTAGCTAGTTTGGCTGGTTTTATAAGTAATTAGACTTTTTTAATGCCCTTTTTTAATTGTCTCAGAACTGGTAAAACAAGCCAAAAAGGTCAAGTACACGCATGCGATCAACCTCCGTACCTTTTTATGACCTAAAAAACGCAGACGCTTACGTGGAAGCCACTTCATGGAAGCCACTTTTTAAAACCTAAATGGCTTTTCCCCTCCTTCAGCTACCTTGAGCAAGTTTAAGGGTGGTTTAAGTTGGTTCTAAATGGGTTAAAAATATGATTCTGGACGATTGAGTCGATTGTAGTGTAATCCTGATGCGCGCAATCGACTTCCTCACAAAATCCACCCCCTTCAGTAAATCCCCGAAAACCAATTTTCAGGGTTTTCTGGCAACTTCTGAGCGATCAAAGTCATTTTCTGAACTTCAAATTTTGAATTCCCGCAAAATTTTTAAATCTATGGGCAAAAACGAGTATTCTACGAGCAAAAAAAATTAAAATTGTCTTGTAGTCTGGACTATGGTTGTAAAAATGCCCCAAAATTCCAATACAAACTTATATAAATCATTTTTAGAGAAATGAAAATAAAATTGTGCTTTTTGTTGGCCATGCTGATCCCAGCTGTGTTTTTAAGTATGATAACTGTATCCTTAATCACCCTGCAGTATTATTTTTACGGAAATAAAGTGCGAGTGGATATGATCGCAAATCTTTTTCACATAGACCAAAACCAAACTACTGTAGCACTGTTTTCACCTAATGTAAGATTTGAATACTTTCTGCTGACTTCAACTGTCTTAAAGGGCATGTTCGTGCGCGATGAAACACAATTTCTCAAAAAGAAAAGGCGCGAACCAGGCGTGCCAGAGATTTGAAAAAGATTTAAATTTGTGTATGAATTTTAAATTTCGTCAAACCCAGCAATTGTGTGTGCAGCGAAAGGCATGAGTACTCAGCTTAACCACCATCAATCAGCCGGGTTGGGTCTCGCGTTGAAATTGAGCTGGACCTCTTCGGAGTGTCTCGTGCTTTGATTTTTGAATTCGCCGAGCCTTTGGTTCGGTTGTTTGTTCGGATAACTGCTTCCGGTTGGTTATCCCTTGGTTTCGGTTTTCTGTCGAGTTTTAGATTTGCCTTTGGTTCGGCCTTCTATCTGTGCGTGGCTGCACATTCTGTATAACGAACAGGGCGGAACAAGTAATAATCCAATTTTTCATACCAACTCAGGTAAACAAGATTTTCGATTTCGGTTACCTCAGGTAACTTACCTGAACCGAAATCGAGGATAACCAACAGGAAGCACTTACGTTACATAAACCAACAACCGAACCAAAGGCTCAGCGAATCAAAACTCAGATCACTCAGTTTCAACCTCGGGACCCGACCCAGCTGAATGACAGAGTAAAGTTGAGTACTCATGCCTTTCGCTGCACACACAATCGCTGGGTTTGACGAAATTTAAAATTCATATACAAAATTTAAATCTTTTTCAAATCTCTGGCACGCCTGGTTCGCGCCTTTTCTTTTTTGAAAATTGTGTTTCATCGCGCACGAACATGCTCCTTTAAAGACCATGCCGTCTACTTCCACGCTTGTCTACCACCAATAAAAAAAAATTTCTGGTCATTAAACTTCTGTACGGATGTTTTTACTTAGTTTCTAACAAAACTATAATTAAAATCAAATTCTAGGCCTTGCTTTGTTAAAAACAAAGTTAAAAAATCCGTCTCGAAGTTCAATTCGAAGTTCAATCAATTTTGAATTGGTGGGGGACAATCCATAACGCACGGGCATGGCTTTTTAAGAATGATTTTTTTTAATTTGTGCCTATACCTCTATTTATACCACAAAGAAACTAATGGGTGCAATAAGTTCGGCTTGGATTTTTAACGTTTCATATTTCATTACTTTTGTGAAAAAAACCAGATTTGTGATATTTTCTGGAAAATTTGAAACTGGGAAATTTTCCGGGATATTTCTCGGAAAAAATAATACTATTGAAAAAATAGAGAAAAATAGTGATACAGTTAAAGCTCGGCACTTCTTTAGTCCCCCCCCCCATACTCGGATTTTTTGAAGAGTGACCCAAAATCACCCCCCCCCCCCCCCTCATGAACTTATTTTGTCTGCATAACAAGGTACGAGAATCATTTCTTGACACTTTCTGAATAAAAAAGCAGTTGAATTTTATCAAAAAAATTGTCACCCATCCATTGAAGGTATGGTGGTATTTTTAGGGTATTTTTGACCAAATTTTAACCCTTTTTAAGTAAAATAGAGGTACAAATGCTAGATTTTGAACAGGTTTTTACTTTCTGAGGCCTACCGCATAAATAAACTCTGGTATGCCCTTCGCCCCGAAGGGGACGAAGGTGCTTGGGGTTAAAAAAACCCCATGTTGCATCCGCTTTTTTTTTGGTTTGGTTCACCGGAAAAAAAATTTTGACTAAAATTTTCAGATTTTCGAAAAAGCACAAATCTTTTTTGGAAATTTTTGGAATTTCACATTCATCTATAATAAGAGATCTAAGAGATCTATCCCAAAGGTTATCAAATAGAAGCGAACTCAAATTTTTAGACACTGAGCTGATTTATAAGACTTTTTACGAGATATTCATTTACAGGCAAATCCAGCCTAGTTTCACAGCCTTATTTTAAACCTTAGTTATTTATAGGACTCTCCGTATTCAGCTTATATCAATTCCTATGTTTTGCTTACCAATTTGATAGTTTATACGTTAATTATTTATATGAGTTTAAAAGTTTGGAAGTGCATCAATGAATCTTCTGCTAAATTAGAGATTAAACGAGCTAAGGCAGTCAATAGACAAATAAGTGTGGTGCTCATTATACAGGTATTTAAAAAAAAATTAAAAAAAAAAGTATTTAAAAAAAATTGGTTTGACACTGGACAAAGTATGGTTGTACCAATAGAACCGATGGTAATAATACATAATAGCTTGGTTTGACACTAAGCTATGATATATGATACAGTCAAACCTCGATAATCCGCCACCCCATGGGACAGATCTGAGGGTGGCGGATTATCGAGGTGGCGGTTTAGCGGGGGTAAACTTTGTTGAGTTTCTCTGACGGCCAACCAAATCGGGCTTATCGAGGGTGGCGGTTTATCGAGGGTGGCGGTTTAGCGGGGTGGCGGATTATCGAGGTTTGACTGTATGTAGAAACAAAGAAAAACGTACTATTGAGTATCGGAGTTCACTATGTACTGTAGCAAGTGTTAAGTATACAGCGAGAGTTGACTATAAAGAGAGTTGACTACAGTTGACTCTCGATATAAGATACCGCCCTAAAGTTCATTCCCACCTTGGGTCCGACACTTTTTTAACCTTATTTCTAAATTAATTTGCCAAATGTGATTCGTCAGTGTAGTCGGAAATATCGCAAGGATTCTGATTTTGCCGATCGTTTCTAAAAAAGTTGAAGCTTTCATCAGTAAGACCCGCGGCTCTCGATATAAGATACCCTTTTTTTAAGATTTAGGGTATCTTATATCGAGAGCCGCGGGTCTTACTGGTGAAAGCTTCGACTTTTTCAGAAACGATCGGCAAAATCAGAATCCTTGCGATATTTCCGGCTACACTGACGAATCACATTTGGCAAAACATTTTAGAAATGAGGTTAAAAAAAGTGTCGGATCCAAGGTGGGAATGAACTTTAGGGCGGTATCTTATATCGAGAGTCAACTGTATAAGCGAGTTAACTATATGCCTAGAGTTGACTGTGTAGCGTAAGTTGATTGTAGGCCTAGAGTTGACTGTGTAGCGTAAGTTGATTGTATGCCTAGAGTTGACTGTGTAGCGTAAGTTGATTGTATGCCTAGAGTTGACTGTGTAGCGTAAGTTGATTGTATGCCTAGAGTTGACTGTGTAGCGTAAGTTGATTGTATGCCTAGAGTTGACTGTGTAGCGTAAGTTGATTGTAGGCCTAGAGTTGACTGTGTAGCGTAAGTTGATTGTATGCCTAGAGTTGACTGTGTAGCGTAAGTTGATTGTATGCCTAGAGTTGACTGTGTAGCGTAAGTTGATTGTATGCCTAGAGTTGACTGTGTAGCGTAAGTTGATTGTAGGCCTAGAGTTGACTGTGTAGCGTAAGTTGACTGTATGCCTAGAGTTGACTGTGTAGCGTAAGTTGATTGGGCTAAAGTTTAGAATGTGACCTTTTTCTAAAAATGGTCAAAATCAGTTTTTTTAGTTGTGTAACATTGTAAAAAATGCTCAGCATTCATTTTTATTGTTGGGAAAGCCAATTTTTCAAAAAAAAAAAATTTTTGTCGAAAATTGTCAAAAAACGTTATACCATCATTCGTTTATGTGAAGTGCTTAGTCGGTACTTATGCGGTTCCCCCCCCCCCATATCGAAATTAAGGGGCTTCCTATTGAATTAGGGTGCCTGCCGAAGGCAGGCAGGTGTGTATAAAGGGTCAGCCTTGGCCCAAACAATGTACCCCCAAAGGGGCTTCCTATTGAATTAGGGTGCCTGCCGAAGGCAGGCAGGTGTGTATAAAGGGTCAGCCCTTGGCCCGAACAATGTACCCCCAAAGGGGCTTCCTATTGAATTAGGGTGCCTGCCGAAGGCAGGCAGGTGTGTATAAAGGGTCAGCCCTTGGCCCGAACAATGTACCCCCAAAGGGGCTTCCTATTGAATTAGGGTGCCTGCCGAAGGCAGGCAGGTAAAAATGTGAAAAAGTCAAAATGTCTGATGGAAAAAAACCTTTTCTGTATTTTTATGTGTATCTTTATTACCATTGTTTTACTGGCTCAGATTCTTCCCGCCGATGGTTTTATTTTTGTTTTGGCAATAATTGAGTGATTTAACAGTTTGCTTAAGGAATGTTGAAATAAATTTTTTTTGTGACATTTTTATACAAGAAAAACAGGTATTTAAGGAGCATATAACGTTTTTTGACAATTTTCGACCAAAATTTTTTTTTTTTTGAAAAAATTGGCTTTCCCAACAATAAAAATGAATGCTGAGCATTTTTTACAATGTTACACAACTAAAAAAACTGATTTTGACCATTTTTAGAAAAAGGTCACATTCTAAACTCCAGCCGTTGATTGTATGCCTAGAGTTGACTGTGTAGCGTAAGTTGATTGTAGGCCTAGAGTTGACTGTGTAGCGTAAGTTGACTGTATGCCTAGAGTTGACTGTGTAGCGTAAGTTGATTGTAGGCCTAGAGTTGACTGTGTAGCGTAAGTTGATTGTAGGCCTAGAGTTGACTGTGTAGCGTAAGTTGATTGTAGGCCTAGAGTTGACTGTGAGCGTAAGTTGATTGTGCCTAGAGTTGACTGTGTAGCGTAAGTTGTTGTAGGCTAGAGTTGACTGTGTAGCGTAAGTTGATTGTAGGCCTAGAGTTGACTGTGTAGCGTAAGTTGATTGTAGGCCTAGAGTTGACTGTGTAGCGTAAGTTGATTGTAGGCCTAGAGTTGACTGTGTAGCGTAAGTTGATTGTAGGCCTAGAGTTGACTGTGTAGCGTAAGTTGATTGTGCCTAGAGTTGACTGTGTAGCGTAAGTTGATTGTATGCCTAGAGTTGACTGTGTAGCGTAAGTTGATTGTATGCCTAGAGTTGACTGTGTAGCGTAAGTTGATTGTAGGCCTAGAGTTGACTGTGTAGCGTAAGTTGATTGTATGCCTAGAGTTGACTGTGTAGCGTAAGTTGATTGTATGCCTAGAGTTGACTGTGTAGCGTAAGTTGAGTTGACTGTATGCCTAGAGTTGACTGTGTAGCGTAAGTTGATTGTAGGCCTAGAGTTGACTGTGTAGCGTAAGTTGACTGTATGCCTAGAGTTGACTGTGTAGCGTAAGTTGATTGTATGCCTAGAGTTGACTGTGTAGCGTAAGTTGATTGTATGCCTAGAGTTGACTGTGTAGCGTAAGTTGATTGTAGGTAGAGTTGACTGTGTAACGTAAGTTGACTGTAGGCCTAGAGTTGACTGTGTAGCGTAAGTTGACTGTATGCCTAGAGTTGACTGTGTAGCGTAAGTTGATTGTAGGCCTAAAGTTGACTGTGTAGCGTAAGTTGACTGTATGCCTAGAGTTGACTGTGTAGCGTAAGTTGATTGTAGGCCTATAGTTGACTGTGTAGCGTAAGTTGATTGTAGCCTAGAGTTGACTGTGTAGCGTAAGTTGATTGTAGGCCTAGAGTTGACTGTGTAGCGTAAGTTGATTGTAGGCCTAGAGTTGACTGTGTAGCGTAAGTTGATTGTATGCCTAGAGTTGACTGTGTAGCGTAAGTTGATTGTATGCCTAGAGTTGACTGTGTAGCGTAAGTTGATTGTAGGCTAGAGTTGACTGTGTAGCGTAAGTTGATTGTATGCCTAGAGTTGACTGTGTAGCGTAAGTTGATTGTAGGCCTAGAGTTGACTGTGTAGCGTAAGTTGATTGTATGCCTAGAGTTGACTGTGTAGCGTAAGTTGATTGTAGGCCTAGAGTTGACTGTGTAGCGTAAGTTGACTGTATGCCTAGAGTTGACTGTGTAGCGTAAGTTGATTGTAGCCTAGAGTTGACTGTGTAGCGTAAGTTGATTGTAGGCCTAGAGTTGACTGTGTAGCGTAAGTTGATTGTAGGCCTAGAGTTGACTGTGTAGCGTAAGTTGACGTAGAGTTGATTGTAGGCCTAGAGTTGACTGTGTAGCGTAAGTTGATTGTAGGCCTAGAGTTGACTGTGTAGCGTAAGTTGATTGTATGCCTAGAGTTGACTGTGTAGCGTAAGTTGATTGTAGGCCTAGAGTTGACTGTGTAGCGTAAGTTGATTGTGCCTAGAGTTGACTGTGTAGCGTAAGTTGATTGTAGGCCTAGAGTTGACTGTGTAGCGTAAGTTGATTGTATGCCTAGAGTTGACTGTGTAGCGTAAGTTGATTGTATGCCTAGAGTTGACTGTGTAGCGTAAGTTGATTGTAGGCCTAGAGTTGACTGTGTAGCGTAAGTTGATTGTATGCCTAGAGTTGACTGTGTAGCGTAAGTTGATTGTATGCCTAAGTTGACTTGTAGCTAAGTTGATTGTATGCCTGTGTAGCGTAAGTTGATTGTATGCCTGTGTGTAGCGTAAGTTGATTGTATGCCTAGAGTTGACTGTGTAGCGTAAGTTGATTGTATGCCTAGAGTTGACTGTGTAGCGTAAGTTGATTGTATGCCTAGAGTTGACTGTGTAGCGTAAGTTGATTGTATGCCTAGAGTTGACTGTGTAGCGTAAGTTGATTGTAGGCCTAGAGTTGACTGTGTAGCGTATGCCTAAGTTGACTGTATGCCTAGAGTTGACTGTGTAGCGTAAGTTGATTGTATGCCTAGAGTTGACTGTGTAGCGTAAGTTGATTGTAGGCCTAGAGTTGACTGTGTAGCGTAAGTTGATTGTAGGCCTAGAGTTGACTGTGTAGCGTAAGTTGATTGTAGGCCTAGAGTTGACTGTGTAGCGTAAGTTGACTGTATGCCTATAGTTGACTGTGTAGCGTAAGTTGATTGTATGCCTAGAGTTGACTGTGTAGCGTAAGTTGATTGTAGGCCTAGAGTTGACTGTGTAGCGTAAGTTGATTGTAGGCCTAGAGTTGACTGTGTAGCGTAAGTTGACTGTATGCCTAGTGTTGACTGTGTAGCGTAAGTTGACTGCATGATGAGAGTTACTATGTAGCAAAAGTTGACTATACAGCGACAGTTGACTCTGAGCTAGACTCTGATAGTGGACTTCATAGCGAGAGTTATGATATGATCTGACATTATAGAGAAAGTTGATTGCATACTACCGTATTTCTTCTAATAAGCGAGCATGCCCGTTTATTTTTCAATCACCTCCGAGGGTGCCCGTTTATTAGAGACTGCCCGACTATTGGAGACTGCCTGTTTACTTTTTGGATCAAAATTTTATTCAAGGATGTTGGACAATAATAATGAATTTCAAGGATGTTGGAAAACAACACCAATCAGAAGGCATGATACTTAGGGTTTGGTGCATTGAGTTCGTCGCTCCAATCCAAGTCTAGGTACTCATCGCTTATATAGCCATTTTCTACGTCTTGATCAGCATCAATCTCTTCAGACTGGATGTGCTCCACATCTAGCCAAGCTCGAGCATCCTGTAGCATCTGTCGTCCTTCTGCCACCTGTCCGTGATTTTTAAAGCAATGGATGAGTTCATCTTCGCTTCCATCGTGACAAACTGTTATTCCACAGTCTTAAATGATATAAGAGACTACTGGTATATTAGAAAGTGCTCACTTCAAAAGATACATCAAAAACCGATAAAAGCTTCCCTTAAACGACTTCGCTATCATTTCTATTGGCAGTGAATCCCAAGCAGCGCATATCCAGTCCAAGTATACGTCCATTGTTGAGGTTTGTCAGTTCCCGCCTGCCGTCCATTCTGTGTTGTCTTCATTAACGATCCAGTTGTTGTAGAGCTCCTCTTGTTTGGCTTTGAACGGTCCATTCCACACAACGTCTGGCGCCTGAAAGCAAATACTAAATTTAAAGCATTAGAATATCAAACCTGTATGTACTTGGTGCAACCACCCGGAATTACAGCAGAATGAATGCCCAGCTTTCGTTATTTATCCTTCGTAGCTTCGCTCGAAGTGGCGCTGTGGCGCCGAAAAGCGTCCTAGACCAATAATCGCTTGCCGAAGAGGGAACGTCCAAACGTGCGCTGTAAGTATTCTGCTGTCAAAGCATCGTCCATTCAAGTCTTTCCAGCCCAGCAAAGGTTCAACTTTTCAACGATCCTAGCATCTGGTCTTTTCCTCGGAAGCAAAACGAACGGCTTCAACTTCTTTCCATTAAAGTCGGCAGTCAGCATCACAGTCACGAGCATCTTATCATGGCCGGTAGTAAGGACAGAAACCTGTAAACAAAAAATAATAGGAACCACAACAAATGTACAAACCTCCTTAGCACCACACTGGTCAACACATTTGCCACCACTCGGGTCTTACCAAACTGCTGTCTCATCACAAGCGTAAATTTTTTGATAACTGAAAGCAATTATTGGCAACGATCCTAAATAAATTATATTACCTGTTCATCTGCCGTTACGCATACATGAACATGACAAAGTCGACTAGCTTCTTAGCGTATTCCTGTGGCGCTTTTTGGCAAACGGTAGTTGGTACACGAAGACGGAAATCGTGAGGCTTGAGAAATTTATCCAACCAACCAATGCTTGCCTAAAAATAATATCTCAGCTAATTAAATATCAAAATAGAAATAGACCTTGAATTCTGTTCCATCTAATTCTGCACTGAACATTCGCTCGCTTTGCTGCCATTCTTCTCGAAATTCGATGCTTCAAAATTCTTTCTTGCCTGACCCACTGAGCCAATTGGTGGTCGAGATCTTCGAAAGTGAGCTTTCTTCCACCACCAGCCAGTCTTTTCTTGCCTCTTCCTATTGGTGACGTTTCACTATAAATGAAAATATAACAAATAAGCTGCTATAACTACCTACCTCTGCAGTTTCAGCTGATTCTTCAACTTGCGCCATTCAAAAACTCAGCTTCTGCTGATTCCAAATACCTTTGCTGCAGCATTATCAGAGATGGCCTCGGCATGGCTGACAACCTTCAGCTTGAATTCATTTGTGTAAGATTTTTGCTTTCTTGGCATGCTGGCTTCGATTTCATCTTCGACGTCAAAAAGGCTATCGACTTCTGCGTTCGCCATTTGAAACTGAATAGAAATATTTAAGCGTCTCATTTTACTGTAACAAGAATGAGCGCAACAATGAGTGAAAAATGAAGATGGATATTCGGATCGAACAAAAAGGGCGTCAATTTAAACAAAACATTTTCGAAAACATTTGTATTTTTCCAAAACTTTTAGCTTAAAAGAGTTAAGGGGTAGGTAAAATCGTCTTTTAAGCTAAGTACCCAATGGGAGCCGCACCCCCGCACTCCGCACTCCCGCGCAAATCTTCACTCCCGCGGTGCGGCGCCAGCGTGTACACAATAAGGCGACACATTTTTGGAGCCGCACTCCCGCGCTCTTTCATTCTGAGTGAGGCGATTTTTTATTCGGAGTGCGGCGCATAATCGTTATTTCATTTCCTTATGCTCTTTTCGGCGCTCAAATTATTTTTGAGTACAACTTTTCCGCTTGTGGAACCTAACTGAAACTTTTTAAGACTAAGGCTTAATTTTGAAAAATGGGAAATTTTTCAAAGTAACATAGAAAACCATTCTATCTCACCTAAAATCATGTGCTGAACACAGTTTGTTAATACCAAAATAGTGATTTCACTAGCCACGACACCTATAATGGGGTAGATACTTATTCCGAGGGAGCATCTGCCTACAAATTCCGAAAATATCAGTTTTTTATATGGGATTGCAAACCATGATTTTTTCAATTTTGGTGACTCAAACTATGAAACCTAGGATAGGTATCCATGGTTCAGGTGGATATCAAACTGGATGGCCTAAAAATGAAATTTTAGTCAATTTTTTTACGTTTTTCATGCTCCAAAACCTGTTTTCTAAACTAATTCGGACATGATGAAGATGGTTTGATAGTATTAAATGCTGTTTTGTATGGTACTTTTTTAGTTTTGGGCAATAATTAATTTCGCTAAAATCAATTATTGCCTGAAACTCAAAAAATACTCGAGAAAACGGCATTTTACCTCTATCAAACCATTTTCAGCGTGCCCGAATCAGTCCAGAAAACAGGTTTTGGAACCCAAAAATGTGAAAAAAAAAATTTTGATCCAAGTGGACGACCACTTGGTTTTAATAATCCAGACTCTAGAGAAGGTGCCAGGTGGTGACCCTGCTCACCCTGAGTCTTACTGGTCTTTCACAGAATAGTTTATAATTGTTATTCAAGAAACAATAATGTCTGTTACCACCAGGATTTGAGCCTGCAACTTCAAAAAGCGATCCTGAGAATCCATGCACTAAACCAAGTGGTCGACCACTTGGATCAAAAATTTTTTTTACGTTTTCGGGTTACAAAACAATTTTTCTGCACTAATTCGATCATGCTGAAGATGGTTTGACAGTGGTAAAATTACGTTTTATCAAAAAATTTTGATTTATCGCTAACGATTGATTTTGATAAATCAAGAATTAGCAATAACTTAAAAATTTCTCGATAAAACGTGATTTTACCACTGTCAAACCATCTTCAGCATGCTCGAATCAGTGCAGAAAAATTGTTTTGTAACCTGAAAACGTAAAAAAAATTTGATCCAAGTGGTCGACCACTTGGTTTGCTACTACCTGGTCTAAATTGGGGAGAGGTTGCCGTCACCGAGGTTACTGGTTCGAGCCTCACTAAGTGTTAACTTCATTTTTTACTTCCATTTTTAGGCCATCTAGGTGGACAGCCACCTGACCATGAGATCGCTTTTTGGATCGCTGAAAATTGGAAAAATTTGAGGTCGATCTCGAGATTTTCTGGTGAAAATATTAAATTTAAAAACTGGAATCGGTAGAGCTCGTGGGAATTAAGAAAACGCAATAAACAGCTTTGCAAAATATTTGTTCCGAGCTGAGATATAGGCCCTCAAAGTTGAGGGGGTGAGTTATTAGAGCAGGGTGAGTTATTAGAGGAAATACGGTATTTGTAGCCTGATTACTGAGGTCGCGGGACAGAAAAATTGACTTAAATCGACTTTTCATGTAAAAAATATTTCATGGAAAATTTTCCACTTTCCACGGAAAATTTACCTCGATTCATGGTCTTGGGTTTTTCTCGGGGTAGTTTCAGCAGTTGGGATGGTATGAGGTAATTCACGGATGGTCTAAAAAAAATCTGGGATGGTTTAGGATGGTTCAGACACAATCTAAAAAATTTCGAAAAAAACTTAAAAATCTGTTTGAAAAAAGTTTCATTTTGGGGAAATGTCTATACCCCTAATTGGGACCACAGAGGTTCGATGAAGACCACTGATAGTATAACTACTGAGGGTGTAACGCCTATGAGTATCACTGAGAAGAATTTCGCCAGAACAAAACCATACAAAGCTTTTCTGCCTTTATCAAAAAAATTTTTTTAGCAAATGTGCCTTTAGCAAAAAACCCGCCCTGAAGCACAATTGTCAGCTCTATTACTGGATGTATCAAGAAATTTATACATTTTGAGCGGCTATAAGTTTTTTCTAGGATGAATTCCGAAATTCTATGAATGTCAATCAACTCAGAAAAAAAGTACATTTTTTGGCATATATCACGTGGGAAAAAATATCCGACTAAATTCTGAAAATGCAAAAAAATGCATTAAAAAATTAAGTGCGGCGGTGCGGATTTGCACCCGCACTCGAACTTCTCACTTTCTCACTCCCGCGCCGAGGAGGCAAAACCTCATTGAGTACAGTCGAGTGCCGCACTGCGGTGGTGCCGCTCTTAGTGCGAGAGTGCGTAGGTGCGGATCCAGTGTGTACTCAATGAGATCTGCACCCTCACCCCCTCATTGTGTGAGCACCTTTAGGGTGCCCGTTTATTGGAGACTGCCCGTTTATTTTTCAATCACCTTTAGGGTGCCCGTTTATTGGAGACTGCCCGTTTATTTTTCAATCACCTTCTAGGGTGCCCGTTTATTAGAGACTGACCGACTATTGGAGACTGCCCGCTTATTAGAAGAAATACGGTAAACGAAAATTGCCGCATGATAGTCGCACTCTGAAAGAGTACGCTGTCTCAGTAGGAAGCGGAGAAAACGCGTACTATATTGAAAGTAGCTCTATAGCGAGAGCACACTATAGCGTGGTTATGGTTTCTTCATATTAAAAGTTACTCAACAATATCACCGATCAAAGAGCAGTACAGTGAGAGCGCACTATATAAATAATCTTATGTAATAATATTAAGTATTGATATTAAGCATTTCTCATTGTTACAGGAAGAGGAAAAGCCATTTAGGTTCGAAAAAGTGGCCTCGGTGGCGCAGTGCGTAAGCGTTTGTGTTTTTTGGCCCAAAATGGTGTTGCAGGTTCGATCCCACGCGGTGGCACTTTATTTTTTGGATTGTTTGGCCAGTTTTAGAGGTAATTAGACTTTTTTGATGCCAGATATGGAATCAGCGACCCAAATTAATCCTAGAACTGATCAAACAAGCCAAAAAAAGTAAAATGCAGGCATGCGGGATCGAACCTGCAACACCATTTCGGGCCAAAAAACACAAACGCTTACGCACTGCGCCACCGAGGCCACTTTTTCAAACATAAATGGCTTTTCCTCCTCTTTTAAGCAAAAAAGTTTTCTATTTTCAAAATTTGAATCGGCGGGGGACACTTTTTTAATCAAAAAATATCGTAAAACCGCCAAATAATCCCTTATAAAGAGTATTTTTCTCTGAGACTATTTTTCTCTGAGCCATTGCATTGTGCAGTGTGCTGATATTAGGCCGCGAAGCGGCCTAATATAAATATTTAATATCTGTCGAAAATATTTACTGTCGAAAATATTTAATAATTAATTTTTTTATTTATTTTTGCATTTTTTGCATCTAAAATAAGGAATCTTAAAAATAATCTATATTTTATCCAAATATCAAACCATTCACTAGTCGAGCCCAACGTTGCTTGACACTGCCAATAATGACGATTTAGCCTACTTCCACTACACCATAACCATACCTGCACGCTCGAAAAAAAATCGGCGCCGGGCGCCGGATCGGCGTCGGCGCTCCTTGAAAATTTGCGCTGGCGCAGCGCCATCCTGGCATAAGGCGGTGCCGGGATTTATGATATGCGTTTAACTTAAAAATTTTTGTTTTATTGCTATGAAAAAAATGAATTGCTATGAAAATGAAAAAAAAACTAAAAAAGCTTTAAAATGTCAACAAAATATTTTAAAAATGGAGCAATTCGGTGGTTTCTCGTAGCTGGGCGCCGGCGCAGCTACAGATAGGGTGCCAGGCGCCGGCGCCCGTGCAGGTATGACCATAACTAGTTATGGCTCATTTATGATCGTTGTCGTTGGATTTTTCATAAGTAGGTCGTCGTTGTCGTCGTCGTTGTCGTTGGTGTAAATCGCCTTTATAAAATGTTTTTTCTAACGACAACAACAACGTTTATAAATAAGCCATTACTAATCACACATTAGGTTGAACTAAATTCGGTCACAACAGCCTTACATTTTGACCTAGTTTTGACTAGTCAAGTCATTTGGATCCAGGATATCGGTATAAATAAATGCAACTTCTTATTTTAAGCAACAAATAAAGAGATAACAGCAACAGAGTAGATCACACTCAACAAAGCCTGAGGCTAAAGTACATTATTTGGGGTAGCCCAAAAGTTTTTTCAAGGTCTAAGTATTTTTTAGGCCGTTTAAACGATAGAAACGGCCAAAAAAGTGTGAGAAAGACATTTAAAAAAAATTCGACTGCCTTGGTCCCCCCTGTGGTTTTTGGTCTATTTTTGCCTTGGTCCCCCTATGGTTTTTGGTCATTTTTTGACATTATTATCTCTATTGAAACTAAAAAGATGAAATTTGAAAATAGTTTTGAATACTAGGGCCTACCGCATAAATAAACTCTGGTATGAATGTTTTTCATGCATCCAGAGTCAATTTCAAGGGATTTGTATGTAAGGTATGTGGGTGTGCGCATCTCAACTCCAAGCCCCAAACCCCTGCGCCCCAAAGGGGCAGGGGGCCTGAGAGTTAGAGATGCGTGCACTCACTTACCTTAGACATGATTCCGAGCAAGACTCATGATCAAAGATGCACAAAAAAGCTCTTTCGCAAAGATCCAGTAACCGAAACGGGGTGAAATACAAAAAATGAGCAAAAACCATAGGGGACCAAGGCGAAGATAGGTCAAAAACCACAAGGGGCACCACGGCAGTCGAAAAAAAATTTTTTGAAAAATGTCATTCCCACACTTTTTTTGGCCTTTTCTATCGTTTGAATGGCCTAAAAAATACTTAGACCTTGAAAAAACGCACTTTTGGGCTGCCCCAAATAGTGTACTGCTGCCAACCTAAGCCTAAGCAACATTCTCTCGTGGATATTATTGCGCTGCTTTTACTTTTGCTATTACTCATTGATATTCTTAGCCTTCAAAAAAGCGTTTCGGAATAAAAGAGTGTCCCTGTAAATTCAAATTTTGGAAATGTCGATGCGTCCAAAACCATGATATTTTAAGAAATAATTTTTAGAAATATGTTTATTTTTTAGGCGATCATCCCGCTGTTTCTAGCCTTCTTTCCAATGGCTTTCATTGTCTACACTGCGTTAACCAATGCTTCGGCAGCATGGGTCTTTGATAAAATAAATATCGTTTTTGGTTTGCTGCCGGTATTTTTCTTGTTTTTCACTAAATTCTTAAAGGAGCATGCCTACGCTAATACAAGGCGGTACCCGGGAATTCAAAAAATTTCATAACCATTGAACTTTCGTACGCATTTTTCAACTTGGTTTCCAGCAAAAACAAGGCCTAGAATTTAATTTTAGGTATGGTTTTGTTGGAAACTAAGTTGAAAAACCAGTACAAAACTTCAATGATTAGGGAAAAAATTTGAATTGGCGTAGACCACTCTTATTAGCGTGGGCATGCCCCTTTAAACGGTTTTTACTATTTTTAGGTGATTAATCCATTATGCACCATACTCATCATAAAACAATATAGAAGTCGTGTGCTCAACCAGCTGATGTGTCGTTAAAATGCAGTTACCAGTATAAAGGCTATTAGCAGTAATTCATGAATTTAATTTAATGTGGAAAATAATTATTGAAAATAGAATAGAAAATTTATTGATTTAGCTTTACTAAGCATGCTCACATTAAAATAACATAATACATACCATACTCAGACACAATACATACCTTGAGATAGGAGAAACTTAGCAAAACGAATTTAGCCAAACTTATGTTTCGCCAAAACGAATAATGAATAATGAAATTTTCGACGCTACTATGATATATACTATGATAATAACTGTGTTACGCACTTTTTTCTGTGTCTGGGACATAAATTTGGGTACTTTTTACATAAGTTAAAAAGGTGAAAATCATCGGGGGGGGGGGCGTTGCATTCGCTACTAGGGTCGAAAATTTTAATCGGCTATATTTCTGTAAAGAGGAATACATCTTACGGCTTGATTCTGAAATTTTTTTACAACCATCTTTGTTTCTCCTCGAATTCGGCTAGCCAGCCTAATGTCCGAAGGTAGGATAGTACTTCTCTTGGCATGAGGCGCAATCATATTTCCATGCCCGAACAGCGCAGTTAGATAACATTCAGCCACATCCTGAGAAAATAATAATTATCACTTAGATTAAAACAAATTAAAACAAAGACCCCCACCACCAAAAAACTGCCAAAATAAAACGCTTAAAATATCATTAAAATATGTAGCCCATTGAAGATGTTCGATAAAAAAATGCCTGAAGAGAATACATTGCTTTCGGTTGAAAATGCACATCCAGAACATCTCCACCACAATGCATCGAACTAATCTCGAAAAGGAGTGCCCGGAATCTGGAATCCAATATTCTATCAAGGTCCCGAAAGATCGTGAGAAATTTTTGGCCCTGAAATTGCATACTTTTGCCATGACAAAAGTTGGACATACCCAGTTTCTTCTTCGTCTTCTTACTTTGTGTGGGAAGGCTGCTTTGACGCTTCTTCATTAAAGGCGATGAGAGGCTGACTTCTTGGCCGTATTTTGTTTGACTGTAACTTGAGCATTCACCAATTCGACTTGATCATCCTGATGCTCGGGAACAGAAGAAGCTCTAAAAGCCAACAGAGGTGGACACAAAATTTAAAGAAAATACCATGTGGGTGCCAGGTGCGAATTTTTCACCAGCGAAAACGAATGCCTAGACTAAAGTATCGTGTAAAAACAGAAAAAGATTTACGCCGGCGTGAAATTGGTCGGCGGAAAATCGCCCGTTACCGTACTACATACCCTGAGGATTACTTATCCTTTATAACCTATTTTAGTTGTTAAGTTTTTAAAAAGATAATATTTGCCTTCGTGTAAGGAGCTTCCTGTCAAGACAAATAAACTTGAATTTTGTTGATGAATTCGTGTGTTGATGAATTCATGTGCAGTGTTGTTCCAGCGCCGGCGCTAGCGCCGGCGCCGGCGCTGCCCGGGAAAAAACAGCGCCGGGCCGGCGCTCGGCGCCGGCGCTGGGGCCAATGAAAAATTTCGGTCGGCGCCGGCGCTGGCGCCGGCGCTAAAAATTTTCGTCCCGGCGCTGGCCCCGGCGCTGTTTTTTGAACGGCTACAGCGCCGGCGCTGTTTTAAAAATTTAAAGAAAAAAAAGACAATTATTCTTAATTTTAAACTAAATTATCTGAACTTTTGTGCTGCAATTTCTTTCATTTCTTCAAATCTTTTATTTATTTTATCTATTTTCTTTGATTTTTAGTTTATTATTGATTTTTAACTTAATCAGGGTATCATATGCTATTCTTGGAACAATAATTTACACAACTTTCTTTTCACAAAACAAATATGGATTACCTCATTCCTTTCATGAACTCCCACTCTCTAATAACTGCACCTCATATGGACTTATTTCTCAGCATAGAGAAAATACAGGGTGCCGCAGGATCCGATAAATCCGCAACATTTGAAATGGCTATACATTGAATTTCTAATTTATGTTTTTGCCAATCGTTTTCTCTTGACGGGCAATTCATTTGCTATATAATGTCGAAAATACGATTTTCGCTTAGTCCCGCTGTGGTTCTAGTCCTGGTCTGTGGGTGGCTCCTAGATGGCTGAAATCCGGGATCACAGGGGGCCAAGCGAAAATCATACTTTTGACATTATACACTTAACGAAATTGCCCGTCAAGAGAAAACGATTGGTGAAAACAGAAACTCGATCGAGATAAAAGTTATAGCCATCTCGAATTCTGCGAATTTTTTAAAAAACACTGTTTTTCAATATTCACTCTTCATGAAGAATTAATAGAGCAAATATAAACGGCTAATTGATATGATAACAAATAATTATTATCATTCTCACTAAAAAAAACATACTGTTAAAAAAATAGGAATTTTTCATGAAATTTACAGCAAAAACAAAATTATCAAGCCGGCGCCGGCGTCGGCGCTGCCATGAGCGCCGGCGCTGGCGCCGGCGCTGGGGCCTTTTTTCAAAAGAGGTCGGCGCCCGCGCTGGCGCCGGAGCCAAAATTTTTTAAGGGAGGCGCTCGGCGCTGGCGCCGGGGCCTTTTTCAAAAAGGGTCGGCGCCGGCGCTGGCGCCGGCGCCGATCCCGGCGCTGGAACAACACTGTTCATGTGTTGATGAATTCGTGTGTTGATGAATTCGTGTGTTGATGAATTCGGTGTTGATGAATTCGGTGTTGATGAATTCGGTGTTGATGAATTCACTTAACGCCGATCTTAACGGAGACGGATCCACGAAGAATTTTAAAATTCATGGGTTACTTTTTGAAAAAAAATTACTGTAAAAATTGTCGATTTTAAATTAAAAGTTTCAAAAATTCGGTGAGAAAGTGTCGCAAGTTGATAGCCGTCTGTCAAAGCAACACTCTTAGTGATGAGATAAGGACCTGACCTCAAGAGTTTGAGAATCCCGGTAAATTCTCTCCTTAATTGTGGTCCTAGATGCAGATTCATTACAATGAATGGAGCAAGTATATAGCACACACCACCACCTTTGCCAGAATTTCGCCTTGGCCCTCAAGCTTATTTTTTATGATTTTTTTGTGTTTTTTATACGCTTTTTTTTGCATTTTTTTTAAACGGTCAATCTTTTTTTGTCAAAAAATGCAAATAAAACATGTAAAAACACATGAAAAAATTGCCTGAAAAAATAATCTTGGAGACCAAGGCAAAATTTGGAAAGGGAGGAGGAGGTGGCAGGGTGTTTTTACCCGAATGTGGCGGGGAGGGGGAGGGTGGTTTTAATTGCTCTTCTTTTTAGCCCGATAAATACAGCGGAGACAACATTTTTAATTAATTTTAGAAAAGCTATGTGGACAAAGGCTCTTCTCTAATCATCCAGACTGGCCCACTAAGCCATTCCTCCAAATTAGTGGATTTCACCTGCCTATGCATTTACTTGTTTGCCTTTGAAGTGTTACGTTATTCCTTCCTGTCCAATTTTCTACAGATATTTGGTGCTTTGCAGGCAGGCTAACAAAATTTTGAAACTAGATTCAAAAATATATATTTTTAGAGAAAAGCAAATTAAGTGCTTTTTGTTGGTAATGCTCTGCCCAGTTGTATTTTTGAGTATGATAACTGTAGCTTTGGCATGCACAAATAACTATTTTCATGGAAACGATGTCCAGGCTGACTTGATCGCAGATCTTTTCCATATTGACCAAAACCAAACTACCATATCCTATTTTGGGCCCAGTGTAAGATTTTAGAGCTTCTCATAAAATTTTCATTATAGGCGTCTGAGTTTTATCTAGAAATGGCCAAGGGACGGGAATCCCGTCCCGGAGGTTTTTCAGCATCTATCCCATCCCATATTCTGTCCCGGAAAAAAATAGGGGTGGGATGGTTATTCTATTCTCTTCTTTTCTACTAGGGTCTGAAAACTTTTTTGCTTGGCCTCTATTGTGGTTGTAGCTTTGCTTATTTTCTAATTTTCTTTTTTGATTTTGACAAAGAAAATTCTCACTTAATACCCGGTTTCCTCTAATCCGGCCGCCGGCGGACTTTTTTCGGATGCCTAAAAATCTTGGAATTATATATAAAAAATTGCCCTAAAATAGACTTATGGGCCTCGAAAACACGAGGAGGTGGATTTTGTTAGATGAAATACTTGAATGTAGTGAACACGATTTTCGCTTGGTCTCCCTGTGGTTTAGGCCGTGCCCATACAAAGCCATCCACAAAACCAGCACCCAAACCACAGGGGGCACCAAGCAAAAATTGCGTTTCTGATATTATACACCGAAAAAATGGCAAAAAACAAAATCTCAAAAATGACTCCTAAAAAAAGTTACGGTAAGTTTAAAACCCTAAGATTTCTTGAAAAGCTTTGCATATTTTTGGAGGAGTCTCCATATACAGCTTATATCAACCTGTATATTTTAATTTCCAATGTGGTGGTATATTTCTTGATTAGTTGGATGAGTTTGAAAATTTGGAAGTGCATTAATAAAGGCTAAAATTGATTTACGCCCTCAAAAAACTGATTTACGCCCTCAAAATACTGGTTTACGCCCTCAAATCTATATATTGCCATTTTTTGTCAAATTTTTGTTGCCACTTTCTCAATATTTTTACACCAGCATGTAGCCCTGAATCTTGGCTTTCTAACAAGCTATTGACTGATTTTCTGAGATTTCAAAAAGCTGGAGAAAAAAGTCTATGTATGGAGCACATTTTTAAAAAAATTTGCTCCATACAAAGACTTTTTTCTCCAGCTTTTTGAAATCTCAGAAAATCAGTCAATGGCTTGTTAGAAAGCCAAGATTCAGGGCTACATGCTGGTGTAAAAATATTGAAAAAGTGGCAACAAAAATTTGACAAAAAATGGCAATATATAGATTTGAGGGCGTAAACCAGTATTTTGAGGGCGTAAATCAGTTTTTTGAGGGCGTAAACTACTTATAGCCATTAATAAATCGTCTGCTGATCTGGAGCTTAAAAGAGCTAAGGCAGTCAATAGACAAATTAGTTTGGTGCTCATACTACAGGTATTCAAAAAAAAACATTAATATTTGTTCTACGTCATTATTCAGGCGACCATTCCACTGTTTTTAGCCTTTGTTCCAATGGTATTTATTTCCTACAACGAACTAACCAGTGATTCTTCTTCATGGGTCTTTGACAAAATAAACATCATTTTCAGTTGGCTTCCGGTAAATTTTCGAAACAAGAAATTTTTGGCTCTATATGTGTTTGAGGGTACACCCAAAAAGTATACCTTGGTCCCCCTGTTGATTTTTTTTTTGCAAAAAATTGGGTGCTACTGTAATAAAAGACCCCCCTCTCCCAATAATTTAGGCTTAGGCTTAGGCCCGTGGGCTCAGGCTTAGGTTAAGGCTCAGGGCCTAGTGATTACTAACAAGCGCTTTTGCACAACTTCGTTTTTCAAAAATGGTGGTTTAGGTACCCTCAAAAAATGATTGTGGTGGGCTATATGATAGTAGCGTCGAAAATTGCTTGAAACTATTTATAAACACTTTTAACTACTTTGTAAGGAGAGGGGGATTTGCGAAATCCCGTCGAGACCCGTTGGCGCAATAGTTACCAGTAGAATGACAATAAGACCCGAGAATGCCTATTTAAACCCGTTTTGTCTCATACCGAATGAATTGTCGGCCTAGGGTTTGAAATCATTATTTTCCCGTTCCTCGGAGAATCTAAATTGCGATTAAAATCTTGAGCTTTCAAATTAAAATGGTTGAGAGAATTTTTGGAAAAACCAGTTCGGGTGAAACTGTGGTGGACGTAGTCCGACTCTGTGAGCAACTACCCGGTATGGGAGTGACCGCTCTGAAGGTTGTGGCTGAACGCCTGGTGGAGATTCAGACTGTCCTCGATGGAGGTGCACCCGTAGTATACCTATATAGACCGGTTGTTAAGGGCCTAGTCCAGACCGTAGATAATATTGGGAAGAAGGTGAAGACCGAGATCACCAGTACCGTATTGAATTTGGACCAGTTTGGGTCGTGTACCGAGTCAAGCGTTGGGAACATGGAAGTTCGACCCGAGTCAATCGTTTGCGGTGGTTGTTTTGTTTCAGGTACCGACCAGTCTCCGAAGTCCGCATGCAGCGTGAAGACGAACAGCTGGATCCCCGCACCTCATGGAGTAGGTCTACCGGCTCAGCAAATGGAATGGCCAGCAGCACGCTCCCCAAACAAACTGCGCATGGCCTGGCACCGGATGGAGGGAAGACGAGCAGCGACCAGCCCGGCTACAAAGAACCGAAGAAGAAAAAGAATCTAATTGTAGAATCTCATTGTTGTACGATATTATCTTTGTACCTGGTTTGGGTCGGCAAAAAACACTGTTACGTTTCCCGTCCTGTGCTCCAGTCAGTGCACCGTCTCATAAAAACCTTACTGGTAGCACGGACAAATGGGAGAGAGACGGGCAAGTCCGTCGAGACCCGTTGGCGCAATAGTTACCAGTAGAATGACAATAAGACCCGAGAATGCCTATTTAAACCCGTTTTGTCTCATACCGAATGAATTGTCGGCCCTAGGGTTTGAAATCATTATTTTCCCGTCCTCGGAGAATCTAAATTGCGATTAAAATCTTGAGCTTTCAAATTAAAATGGTTGAGAGAATTTTTGGAAAAACCAGTTCGGGTGAAACTGTGGTGGACGTAGTCCGACTCTGTGAGCAACTACCCGGTATGGGAGTGACCGCTCTGAAGGTTGTGGCTGAACGCCTGGTGGAGATTCAGACTGTCCTCGATGGAGGTGCACCCGTAGTATACCTATATAGACCGGTTGTTAAGGGCCTAGTCCAGACCGTAGATAATATTGGGAAGAAGGTGAAGACCGAGATCACCAGTACCGTATTGAATTTGGACCAGTTTGGGTCGTGTACCGAGTCAAGCGTTGGGAACATGGAAGTTCGACCCGAGTCAATCGTTTGCGGTGGTTGTTTTGTTTCAGGTACCGACCAGTCTCCGAAGTCCGCATGCAGCGTGAAGACGAACAGCTGGATCCCCGCACCTCATGGAGTAGGTCTACCGGCTCAGCAAATGGAATGGCCCAGCAGCACGCTCCCCAAACAAACTGCGCATGGCCTGGCACCGGATGGAGGGAAGACGAGCAGCGACCAGCCCGGCTACAAAGAACCGAAGAAGGAAAAGAATCTAATTGTAGAATCTCATTGTTGTAACGATATTATCTTTGTACCTGGTTTTGGGTTCGGCAATAAAAACACTGTTACGTTTCCCCCGTCCTGTGCTCCAGTCAGTGCACCGTCTCATAAAAACCTTACTACTTTTAAGCAAAAAAAATTCTGGTTTTGCTGTATTTGACTTTGAAAATTTGCCATTTGTTTCGAAGCATTTTTAAATTTTTTAAAATTGTTGGGTCTTTTTGTATTTTTGTCAAAATCAGTGCCAATATAGTCAAAGACGCAGCACAAGAAATATAGTATATTTTTAGGTCATACATCTTTTATCATTTTTCCAAATTTTACTAGGTGACCAATCCATTGTGCACCATCCTCATCATAAAAGAATATAGAAGTCGTGTGCTGGGCCAGCTGAGGTGTCGCAGTAATGCAGTAACTAGTGTAAAGGCTGTCAACAGTAACTAATGATTTTTAATTTGCGTGGCTTATAATTATAAAAAATATATATTATAAATGTTTTAGCTTTTATTACAGTGAAACACCCATATACTGTATTTCCTCTCATTAAACCACCCTACCTAATAGAGCCACCTTCAACTTTGAGGATATGTACCTTGGGGCAGAGTAAATATTTTTGCAAAGCTGTTTAGTACGTTTTCTTAATTACTACGAGCTCTACTGATTCCACTTTTCAGACTTTGGTAAAGCACCCGAAAATCTCGAAACCCAATTAAAAATTTTCCGATTTTCGGAGGTTTAAAAAATAAACCCACCGGTGGATTAATTAGAAGAGGCTGTGGCTGAAAACACACACCAAAATACTAACCTCCCCCACTAAATCACTGATTTCCCTCAGTAAATATTTTATTTATCCTAGTTAATTTGGTGATTTGTGCAATTTAAGTCAAAATTTTTGCGCGAAAACGAAACTTTCAGTCTAAAATTACGTTAAACTGGTCACAATTCCGCTGCAGAAAAACCAGAAGTCCTGAAAGTTGGTTTTTCAGGGTTTTACTGCAGGGGGGGGGGTGAAATCGAGAGTGGACTGTATAGTGTTCAGCGTGAAATGATGCACGAGGATGTGCTCTTAGAACTATCAGTACAAAAACAGTGGGTACAAAAAAATTATAAAAGAAAAAAGTCTTAAAAAAAATATATTCAGAATGTTTTATTAAAAAATGAGTTAAAATAAAATGATTCCGTAGCACCACTCACAACGACTCTAAATTTTTTAAAGCTGTTAGTATGGAAAGTTATAAACTTTTGGCATGTTCAGCCAGTCATAGACTGCATTAAATGTGCCAAGTGTTCTTGTATTTCCAACATTCTCAATCAGATTAGCTCGATTCTGATCAATCCGAGCGGTCATAGGGAAGTATGGCCAGGCTCTTTTGTAGTTATAGTGCTTTTTTCTGTTGTCTTCGCTGGCGTCATATGCACTTCTGACTTCTGTGCTGCCTAAAGAAAGGCTATGGCCACCTGACAAACCCACAGATTGGCTGTTGGAATGTTGAAGACTGCCTAATGACATGCTATTGGTGTGGTCTGAAATAAAATTTAAAAAAATTAATTTTGAGACTAAAACAAATAAATCAAATGCTCTCGGTTTAATTAACGCATTTTTCAATAAAAGAAGCAGGATTGAAAAAATCAAATGTTGTCAGCTACTTGGATATAATGACACACCCCTGAAAAAATAGGCATATTTGAGCTCTAGTTAAGAATATGTATCGATTTGTTGCCTTGTTCCTCCTTTTTTAGGGTTTGTTCACAAAAATTTCCTTGGTTTCTTGTCCTCTTTAATCTTTTTTTGTAAACTGACTATCAATTTGAAAACTCACAATTTAGACATCTTTGTTTATTACAATTTTATTTTCCCCCTAATTCAAAATCATCTTTTTGGCGTTGTTTTTTTTTGGTCGTAGGACAAAATGCCAACGCCAAAATGTCAACGACCAAAATGCCAACAGAATTTTTTTGCGGGAATTCAAATTTTTTTGCTGTTTTTTCATATTGCTATTTTTTCAGTTAGAGATACACGTTTGAGCCCGTCCTAACATACGCTGGCCTAAGCCTGAGCCTGAGTCGAGCGTGAGAATAACTTTTTTTTATTCTCACTCTCACTCACAAGCTGTGAAGACAAAAAAAAATTTCTCACTCTCACTCACACCTGTGAGAACAATTTTTTGAATTCTCACTCTCCCTCACAGGCTGTGAGGACAAACATCATTCTTACTCACTTTTACTCACAGGTGCAAAAAGTGTCCTCAGCAAAACACTGGTAATTTTCATAAAAGAAATTTAAAAAAGTGAATCTAAAATACAATGCCAAAAAGACGATTTTGAATTGGAGCGTGCGCTCTATTCGAGAGTAAAGTTATTCGGTTGGTACCCGCCGTCCCTCTTTTATCCTTCTAGCTTCCTTCGCATAAGTACGGTTTTTTTCTTAAATTCGACTGAAATGGCTGTCTTAAAAGTACAAACGTCAGAAAAACAGTACTCGTGCGGAGGAGGCGGGAAGGGAAAAAAGAGGGTACAACCGAATAAGTAGCGAGAGAAAACGGTAACACAGTTATTAGGCACAACTTGCAAACGCTAGCCTAACCCCTGGCCTGAGAGCTAAACCTGAACTTGTTACTTTAAAGTGTAGTTACAGTCATTTTGAAGGGGTCAGATTCTTAGGGAGTATTTGCTAGTAGCGCTTGCTTTTTGAGTTCCTAAAGATATTTCAGCAAAATAGGGTACTCACTAACTGTATTTCTTTTTATGTAAGCCTTCCCTTCCCCTCAATTTTGAGGGTCTGTATATCAGGGTAGAAGCAATGTAGTGCAAAGCTATTTAACTGTCTACCGTTTTCACTTTTATAACATTTTTTGAAAATTCAATTCTATAAGACAGGGTATTTATGACTAGCGCCGAATATCTTTTATTAAAAATTAAAAGATATACCTTTTTTCTAATTTTTTTGAACCTCCCAAAATTTTAAAATTTTGAATTTGATCTCGAGATTTTTGGGACTTTATCAAATCTGGAAATAAATATCGATAGATCTTGTGGAAGTTTAAAAAATGAGATCCTAGTAGATAATAACCCACTAGCCACCTTCGCCTTAAAATTTTTTTTAAACACTAGTAAAAAGTACTCAAGCATTAGTCCCAGGCCCCGGAAAAGTGCGTAGGGCAAAAGTTGACTTACCTTTATTCCGCAAAGACTGGCTTGACGAAGATTTGAGTGAATTACTAACTGGCCGGAGCTCTGCTTCACTACTTTTAGGTTTACTAACATAGCCAGTAGATCCAAGAGAATGGCTGTCTGGTCTATTTTCCACCGAAATGGGCATTGAGTTAGATGCAGCCAGAGAATTGCTGACAGTGCCTGCAGCAATGGATTCATCTAAAGCAGCTTTTGCTCCAGCCGATCCTAGGGATTGGCTGTTAGATATGGCTAGAGAACTGTGGACTGGTTTGCTAGAATCTGAGCTTGAGCTTTGATATCCAGTAGATCCTAGCGACTGACTATTATTTAGAGCTAGTGTATTGTCAACAAGGCTGCTGTCATCTGGATCAGAAGTCAATGAGCCAGCTGACCCAAGTGACTGACTGTTGGAAAGCGCCAAAGAGTTGGGAATCGAGCTTTCACCACCTGGAAATCACTAGCTGTAAAAGATACATAAATAATTTTTGCAGATAGTCTCACTGTTATCCGCGCCAGCACCCTTGTGACTCAAAAAAATACACCCACTCATCCTGAGTAAGATCTGCATCATCGATAACTGTAGAATTTCTCATATAATACCGTATTTATTATAATATTTACTATAAAATTTACTATAAATATTTACTATAATAGAGCAGCAGAGGTCGAGGTCATGGTAACTATATCATGGTTAAGGTAATCATGTTAACTATATCATGGTTAAGGTAATCATGTTAACTATATCATGGTTAAGGTAATCATGTTAACTATATCATGGTTAAGGTAATCATGTTAACTATATCATGGTTAAGGTAATCATGTTAACTATATCATGGTTAAGGTAATCATGTTAACTATATCATGGTTAAGGTAATCATGTTAACTATATCATGGTTAAGGAGATCATGTTAACTATATTATGGTTAATGTATTCATGTTAACTATATCATAGTTGAGGGGATCATGTTAACTATATCATGGTTGAGGGGATCATGTTAACTATATCATGGTTAAGAAACTTGAAACTTGATAAGCATAGCAATTTGGAAATTTTGAATTCGCGCGGGACCACCCTAATTTTGTTTGAAAGCATGTATAATTTTTCGGGTGCTATAATGATATTCTACGAGAAAAAAAATCACGATCAAGGAGAAAACAGGTGTGAAAATTTCGAGTTTCGAATATCGAGTCGAGTAATCGAAAATTTCGAGTACTCAATAATTTTTTTTATGAAGTTAAACTTCTACAGTTAAATTTCACAGTGAAATTCATATTACAGACTGTAATTTACAGTTTAATTTATACAAATATAATATATAATATATATATTTAGTATATATAATATGAATAATGTTCAGTAGGGCCTACCAGTACAGTTATTATGTTATAGTTATTGTAAATCAGTGCCCCAGAAATAGAACGGCCGTCTCTATCAGAATGGCAGTCTATAGGGGTGATTTGGAGGTGTGGGGGTCTGGATGGTTCTGACGTACAATTGAACCTCAAGTCGCTCTTTTGGAATAAATACTGTACAGTCGACTCTCGATTTAAGGAAACCTGTCCTCAAATCGAGGTTTTGATTCTTGAGTAGTAAAGATATTTAGTTATAAAAAAACGATCGGCAAAATCGGAATCCTTGTGATATTCGCAAGCAGACTGTCAAAAAACTGGTAAAAATTTTTAAAAATCGGGCTAAAAAAGTATCGGACCCTAGGTGGGAACGAACTTTTTGGGGTGTCCTTAAATCGAAAGTCGACTGCATACGAAAAAAATTTATAGTTACAATTGGTTAAAATCTGAATCCCTATGAGTGGGTGTTTTTTTCTCAGTCAGATGAAGTTTTTTCTCAGTCAGATGAAAAAGTGATTGAAACTACTGAAAATATTTCTGGCCAAAAGTCAGAAAAAAAATTGTTCGGAGACGCTTTATATGCATTTTTAAAATCGAGTTTCGTATTTCTTCTAATAGAAGCCTCATAGCTCTTATTTTTCGTGGCCTGAGAAATCCGAAAAAATCGGTTTTTCGGGTGCTAGATTTTAGATTTTCGATGCTAGAGATTTTTGGCTGCTCACCCAAAATCTAAAAAGTGATTTCGGTAGACAGTTAAATAGCTTTGCACTACATTGCTTCTACCCTGATATGCAGACCCTCAAAATTGAGGAGGAGGGGAGGCTTAATAAGAAGAAATACAGTAGTAAGTACCATATTTTGCTAATTCGGTCAGTTTCCCAGAAATAATCAAATATATTCATATTTCATAAATATTCGGCAGGGAATATCGTGTTTGTTTAAACACATCCGATACTCTCACCTGACTTTTCTGCCGATGATCCAACAGATCCTAGTGAGTTGCTTTCTGACAATGCCAAAGAATTGTGAACCGCAATATCACTAGTATCAGAATCAGGATTAACAACCACAGCAGATCCTAGTGAATTGCTGTTGGAAAGTGCTAACGAATTCTGAACCACAATACTACTAGTATCAGAATTAGGAGCAACAACTCCAGCCGATCCCAGTGAATTGCTATTAGAAAGGGCTAGAGAATTCTGAGCAGGACCATTTTCATCCGAATCAATTGCCAAAGAATTAGCCGATCCTAGTGATTGACTTTTAGATGGGCCCAAAGAATTGGACGCAATGGGTAGTGTGTGTGAGTAATCACCCCCATATTTAGTGGCATCGCTGTCATTGGGTAGACTAGGTCCACCGCTATTGGGTCTAACAAGTCCGCTGTCATCATCGCCAAACTGGGTTTGTGTGGAATCATCTTGTTCACCCCCACTACTAAGGGCCTTACTATCATCACTGCCATAGTTAGTGAGGGTTGAACTGGAGCTGGAAGCTGATATTAACTCGGAAAAATGGATTACTTGTAGAAATAAGAAGATCGGTAATAGCATTTAGACCATTTTTCGACTTTTGGATTATTTTGTTAGTAAATATTTTTTTCAGCAAGAAATGTAATTTTTAAGGTCTTTTGCATTTTTGCGTGAAATTGTCAATGGGATGAAATGTTTGCACAGCTACTGGTGATTATTGAGTAGAGCAGGTTAGGAGTGTGGGTGGGGTTTAGATAGCTTTTTATAAAGAAGAGGATATTGAGAAAAGATTGAAAATTTGTTTTCATTAAGCGAGTCAAAACATTAATCATAATATTGTATAGGTTAGTACAGAGAGGCTAAAAAATGGTTTGATATTTTCACAAATTATCATATTACAGCTAATTCCTAGATAACCGGACACCCCCAAAAGTTCGTTCCCCAACTGGGTCCGACACTTTTTTAGGCATTTTTGAACCTTTTTATCATTCTGTTTTGACAGTCTGGTCGCAAATATCGCAAAGATGCCGATTTTGCCGATCGTTTTTCAAAAGCCAAAAACTTTTTACTCTAAAAAGCAAAACCTCGATAACCGGTAACCCATCTGGTTATCCAGGTTCGACTGTATTGCAAGTTTTTCATTCATAAAATGACTCGAATTGTTTTACCCCGTCAAATTATTCATTTACCCAGTCAACTTATTCTTTTACCCCGTCAAATCGTAAAAATGTTTTTTATCTCCAAAAGTTTTAATTTTTTCAACATTTTAACATCAAAATGTAGCCCTAAAAAAGTCTATGTATGGAGCACATTTTTTAAAAAATTTGCTCCATACAAAGACTTTTTTCTCCAGCTTTTGAAATCTCAGAAAATCAGTCAATGGCTTGTTAGAAAGCCAAGATTCAGGGCTACATGCTGGTGTAAAAATATTGAAAAAGTGGCAACAAAAATTTGACAAAAAATGGCAATATATAGATTTGAGGGCGTAAACCAGTATTTTGAGGGCGTAAATCAGTTTTTGAGGGCGTAAACTACTTATAGCCATTAATAAATCGTCTGCTGATCTGGAGCTTAAAAGAGCTAAGGCAGTCAATAGACAAATTAGTTTGGTGCTCATACTACAGGTATTCAAAAAAAAACATTAATATTTGTTCTACGTCATTATTCAGGCGACCATTCCACTGTTTTTAGCCTTTGTTCCAATGGTATTTATTTCCTACAACGAACTAACCAGTGATTCTTCTTCATGGGTCTTTGACAAAATAAACATCATTTTCAGTTGGCTTCCGGTAAATTTTCGAAACAAGAAATTTTTGGCTCTATATGTGTTTGAGGGTACACCAAAAAGTATACCTTGGTCCCCCTGTTGATTTTTTTTTTGCAAAAAATTGGGTGCTACTGTAATAAAAGACCCCCTCTCCCAATAATTTAGGCTTAGGCTTAGGCCCGTGGGCTCAGGCTTAGGTTAAGGCTCAGGGCCTAGTGATTACTAACAAGCGCTTTTGCACAACTTCGTTTTTTCAAAAATGGTGGGTTTAGGTACCCTCAAAAAATGATTGTGGTGGGCTATATGATAGTAGCGTCGAAAATTGCTTGAAACTATTTATAAACACTTTTAACTACTTTTAAGCAAAAAAAATTCTGGTTTTGCTGTATTTGACTTTGAAAATTTGCCATTTGTTTCGAAGCATTTTTAAATTTTTTTAAATTGTTGGGTCTTTTTGTATTTTGTCAAAATCAGTGCCAATATAGTCAAAGACGCAGCACAAGAAATATAGTATATTTTTAGGTCATACATCTTTTATCATTTTTCCAAATTTTACTAGGTGACCAATCCATTGTGCACCATCCTCATCATAAAAGAATATAGAAGTCGTGTGCTGGGCCAGCTGAGGTGTCGCAGTAATGCAGTAACTAGTGTAAAGGCTGTCAACAGTAACTAATGATTTTAATTTGCGTGGCTTATAATTATAAAAAATATATATTAATAAATGTTTTAGCTTTTATTACAGTGAAACACCCATATACTGTATTTCCTCTCATTAAACCACCCTACCTAATAGAGCCACCCTTCAACTTTGAGGATATGTACCTTGGGGCAGAGTAAATATTTTTGCAAAGCTGTTTAGTACGTTTTCTTAATTACTACGAGCTCTACTGATTCCACTTTTCAGACTTTGGTAAAGCACCCGAAAATCTCGAAACCCAATTAAAAAATTTCCGATTTTCGGAGGTTTAAAAAATAAACCCACCGGTGGATTAATTAGAAGAGGCTGTGGCTGAAAACACACACCAAAATACTAACCTCCCCCACTAAATCACTGATTTCCCTCAGTAAATATTTTATTTATCCTAGTTAATTTGGTGATTTGTGCAATTTAAGTCAAAATTTTTGCGCGAAAACGAAACTTTCAGTCTAAAATTACGTTAAACTGGTCACAATTCCGCTGCAGAAAAACCAGAAGTCCTGAAAGTTGGTTTTTCAGGGTTTTACTGCAGGGGGGGGGTGAAATCGAGAGTGGACTGTATAGTGTTCAGCGTGAAATGATGCACGAGGATGTGCTCTTAGAACTATCAGTACAAAAACAATGGGTACAAAAAAATTATAAAAGAAAAAAGTCTTAAAAAAATATATTCAGAATGTTTTATTAAAAAATGAGTTAAAATAAAATGATTCCGTAGCACCACTCACAACGACTCTAAATTTTTTTAAAGCTGTTAGTATGGAAAGTTATAAACTTTTGGCATGTTCAGCCAGTCATAGACTGCATTAAATGTGCCAAGTGTTCTTGTATTTCCAACATTCTCAATCAGATTAGCTCGATTCTGATCAATCCGAGCGGTCATAGGGAAGTATGGCCAGGCTCTTTTGTAGTTATAGTGCTTTTTCTGTTGTCTTCGCTGGCGTCATATGCACTTCTGACTTCTGTGCTGCCTAAAGAAAGGCTATGGCCACCTGACAAACCCACAGATTGGCTGTTGGAATGTTGAAGACTGCCTAATGACATGCTATTGGTGTGGTCTGAAATAAAATTTAAAAAAATTAATTTTGAGACTAAAACAAATAAATCAAATGCTCTCGGTTTAATTAACGCATTTTTCAATAAAAGAAGCAGGATTGAAAAAATCAAATGTTGTCAGCTACTTGGATATAATGACACACCCCCTGAAAAAATAGGCATATTTGAGCTCTAGTTAAGAATATGTATCGATTTGTTGCCTTGTTCCTCCTTTTTTAGGGTTTGTTCACAAAAATTTCCTTGGTTTCTTGTCCTCTTTAATCTTTTTTTGTAAACTGACTATCAATTTGAAAACTCACAATTTAGACATCTTTGTTTATTACAATTTTATTTTCCCCCTAATTCAAAATCATCTTTTTGGCGTTGTTTTTTTTTGGTCGTAGGACAAAATGCCAACGCCAAAATGTCAACGACCAAAATGCCAACAGAATTTTTTTGCGGGAATTCAAATTTTTTTGCTGTTTTTTCATATTGCTATTTTTTCAGTTAGAGATACACGTTTGAGCCCGTCCTAACATACGCTGGCCTAAGCCTGAGCCTGAGTCGAGCGTGAGAATAACTTTTTTTTTATTCTCACTCTCACTCACAAGCTGTGAAGACAAAAAAAAATTTCTCACTCTCACTCACACCTGTGAGAACAATTTTTTGAATTCTCACTCTCCCTCACAGGCTGTGAGGACAAACATCATTCTTACTCACTTTTACTCACAGGTGCAAAAAGTGTCCTCAGCAAAACACTGGTAATTTTCATAAAAGAAATTTAAAAAAGTGAATCTAAAATACAATGCCAAAAAGACGATTTTGAATTGGAGCGTGCGCTCTATTCGAGAGTAAAGTTATTCGGTTGGTACCCGCCGTCCCTCTTTTATCCTTCTAGCTTCCTTCGCATAAGTACGGTTTTTTTCTTAAATTCGACTGAAATGGCTGTCTTAAAAGTACAAACGTCAGAAAAACAGTACTCGTGCGGAGGAGGCGGGAAGGGAAAAAAGGGTACAACCGAATAAGTAGCGAGAGAAAACGGTAACACAGTTATTAGGCACAACTTGCAAACGCTAGCCTAACCCCTGGCCTGAGAGCTAAACCTGAACTTGTTACTTTAAAGTGTAGTTACAGTCATTTTGAAGGGGTCAGATTCTTAGGGAGTATTTGCTAGTAGCGCTTGCTTTTTGAGTTCCTAAAGATATTTCAGCAAAATAGGGTACTCACTAACTGTATTTCTTTTTATGTAAGCCTTCCCTTCCCCTCAATTTTGAGGGTCTGTATATCAGGGTAGAAGCAATGTAGTGCAAAGCTATTTAACTGTCTACCGTTTTCACTTTTATAACATTTTTTGAAAATTCAATTCTATAAGACAGGGTATTTATGACTAGCGCCGAATATCTTTTATTAAAAATTAAAAGATATACCTTTTTTCTAATTTTTTTGAACCTCCCAAAATTTTAAAATTTTGAATTTGATCTCGAGATTTTTGGGACTTTATCAAATCTGGAAATAAATATCGATAGATCTTGTGGAAGTTTAAAAAATGAGATCCTAGTAGATAATAACCCACTAGCCACCTTCGCCTTAAAATTTTTTTTAAACACTAGTAAAAAGTACTCAAGCATTAGTCCCAGGCCCCGGAAAAGTGCGTAGGGCAAAAGTTGACTTACCTTTATTCCGCAAAGACTGGCTTGACGAAGATTTGAGTGAATTACTAACTGGCCGGAGCTCTGCTTCACTACTTTTAGGTTTACTAACATAGCCAGTAGATCCAAGAGAATGGCTGTCTGGTCTATTTTCCACCGAAATGGGCATTGAGTCAGATGCAGCCAGAGAATTGCTGACAGTGCCTGCAGCAATGGATTCATCTAAAGCAGCTTTTGCTCCAGCCGATCCTAGGGATTGGCTGTTAGATATGGCTAGAGAACTGTGGACTGGTTTGCTAGAATCTGAGCTTGAGCTTTGATATCCAGTAGATCCTAGCGACTGACTATTATTTAGAGCTAGTGTATTGTCAACAAGGCTGCTGTCATCTGGATCAGAAGTCAATGAGCCAGCTGACCCAAGTGACTGACTGTTGGAAAGCGCCAAAGAGTTGGGAATCGAGCTTTCACCACCTGGAAATCACTAGCTGTAAAAGATACATAAATAATTTTTGCAGATAGTCTCACTGTTATCCGCGCCAGCACCCTTGTGACTCAAAAAATACACCCACTCATCCTGAGTAAGATCTGCATCATCGATAACTGTAGAATTTCTCATATAATACCGTATTTATTATAATATTTACTATAAAATTTACTATAAATATTTACTATAATAGAGCAGCAGAGGTCGAGGTCATGGTAACTATATCATGGTTAAGGTAATCATGTTAACTATATCATGGTTAAGGTAATCATGTTAACTATATCATGGTTAAGGTAATCATGTTAACTATATCATGGTTAAGGTAATCATGTTAACTATATCATGGTTAAGGTAATCATGTTAACTATATCATGGTTAAGGTAATCATGTTAACTATATCATGGTTAAGGAGATCATGTTAACTATATTATGGTTAATGTATTCATGTTAACTATATCATAGTTGAGGGGATCATGTTAACTATATCATGGTTGAGGGGATCATGTTAACTATATCATGGTTAAGAAACTTGAAACTTGATAAGCATAGCAATTTGGAAATTTTGAATTCGCGCCGGACCACCCTAATTTTGTTTGAAAGCATGTATAATTTTTCGGGTGCTATAATGATATTCTACGAGAAAAAAAATCACGATCAAGGAGAAAACAGGTGTGAAAATTTCGAGTTTCGAATATCGAGTCGAGTAATCGAAAATTTCGAGTACTCAATAATTTTTTTTATGAAGTTAAACTTCTACAGTTAAATTTCACAGTGAAATTCATATTACAGACTGTAATTTACAGTTTAATTTATACAAATATAATATATAATATATATATTTAGTATATATAATATGAATAATGTTCAGTAGGGCCTACCAGTACAGTTATTATGTTATAGTTATTGTAAATCAGTGCCCCAGAAATAGAACGGCCGTCTCTATCAGAATGGCAGTCTATAGGGGTGATTTGGAGGTGTGGGGGTCTGGATGGTTCTGACGTACAATTGAACCTCAAGTCGCTCTTTTGGAATAAATACTGTACAGTCGACTCTCGATTTAAGGAAACCTGTCCTCAAATCGAGGTTTTGATTCTTGAGTAGTAAAGATATTTAGTTATAAAAAAACGATCGGCAAAATCGGAATCCTTGTGATATTCGCAAGCAGACTGTCAAAAAACTGGTAAAATTTTTAAAAATCGGGCTAAAAAAGTATCGGACCCTAGGTGGGAACGAACTTTTGGGGTGTCCTTAAATCGAAAGTCGACTGCATACGAAAAAAATTTATAGTTACAATTGGTTAAAATCTGAATCCCTATGAGTGGGTGTTTTTTTCTCAGTCAGATGAAGTTTTTCTCAGTCAGATGAAAAAGTGATTGAAACTACTGAAAATATTTCTGGCCAAAAGTCAGAAAAAAAATTGTTCGGAGACGCTTTATATGCATTTTTAAAATCGAGTTTCGTATTTCTTCTAATAGAAGCCTCATAGCTCTTATTTTTCGTGGCCTGAGAAATCCGAAAAAATCGGTTTTTCGGGTGCTAGATTTTAGATTTTCGATGCTAGAGATTTTTGGCTGCTCACCCAAAATCTAAAAAGTGATTTCGGTAGACAGTTAAATAGCTTTGCACTACATTGCTTCTACCCTGATATGCAGACCCTCAAAATTGAGGAGGAGGGGGAGGCTTAATAAGAAGAAATACAGTAGTAAGTACCATATTTTGCTAATTCGGTCAGTTTCCCAGAAATAATCAAATATATTCATATTTCATAAATATTCGGCAGGGAATATCGTGTTTGTTTAAACACATCCGATACTCTCACCTGACTTTTCTGCCGATGATCCAACAGATCCTAGTGAGTTGCTTTCTGACAATGCCAAAGAATTGTGAACCGCAATATCACTAGTATCAGAATCAGGATTAACAACCACAGCAGATCCTAGTGAATTGCTGTTGGAAAGTGCTAACGAATTCTGAACCACAATACTACTAGTATCAGAATTAGGAGCAACAACTCCAGCCGATCCCAGTGAATTGCTATTAGAAAGGGCTAGAGAATTCTGAGCAGGACCATTTTCATCCGAATCAATTGCCAAAGAATTAGCCGATCCTAGTGATTGACTTTAGATGGGCCCAAAGAATTGGACGCAATGGGTAGTGTGTGTGAGTAATCACCCCCATATTTAGTGGCATCGCTGTCATTGGGTAGACTAGGTCCACCGCTATTGGGTCTAACAAGTCCGCTGTCATCATCGCCAAACTGGGTTTGTGTGGAATCATCTTGTTCACCCCACTACTAAGGGCCTTACTATCATCACTGCCATAGTTAGTGAGGGTTGAACTGGAGCTGGAAGCTGATATTAACTCGGAAAAATGGATTACTTGTAGAAATAAGAAGATCGGTAATAGCATTTAGACCATTTTTCGACTTTTGGATTATTTTGTTAGTAAATATTTTTTTCAGCAAGAAATGTAATTTTTAAGGTCTTTTGCATTTTTGCGTGAAATTGTCAATGGGATGAAATGTTTGCACAGCTACTGGTGATTATTGAGTAGAGCAGGTTAGGAGTGTGGGTGGGGTTTAGATAGCTTTTTATAAAGAAGAGGATATTGAGAAAAGATTGAAAATTTGTTTTCATTAAGCGAGTCAAAACATTAATCATAATATTGTATAGGTTAGTACAGAGAGGCTAAAAAATGGTTTGATATTTTCACAAATTATCATATTACAGCTAATTCCTAGATAACCGGACACCCCCAAAAGTTCGTTCCCCAACTGGGTCCGACACTTTTTTAGGCATTTTTGAACCTTTTTATCATTCTGTTTTGACAGTCTGGTCGCAAATATCGCAAAGATGCCGATTTTGCCGATCGTTTTTCAAAAGCCAAAAACTTTTTACTCTAAAAAAGCAAAACCTCGATAACCGGTAACCCATCTGGTTATCCAGGTTCGACTGTATTGCAAGTTTTTCATTCATAAAATGACTCGAATTGTTTTACCCCGTCAAATTATTCATTTACCCAGTCAACTTATTCTTTTACCCCGTCAAATCGTAAAAATGTTTTTTATCTCCAAAAGTTTTTAATTTTTTCAACATTTTAACATCAAAATGTAGCCCTAGGTCTCGGCTTTCTAACAAGCCATCGACTGAACTTCTGAGATTTTAAAAGTCGGAGAAAAAAGTCTTTGTTTGGAGCGAATTTTTCAAAAATTTGGTCCATACAAAGACTTTTTTATCCAACTTTTTGAAAACTCAGAAATTCAGTCGATAACTTGTTGGAATGCCGAGATCCAGGGCTACATTTTTATGTAAAAACTATGAAAAAATTCGAGAAGAAATTTTGAAAAATACTCAAGAGAAAAATATTTTTACGATTTGACGGGAAAAAGAATAATTTGACGGGGAAAGTACTTACAGCCTTTATAAAATTCCTAAACTCTGTTTTTCCAGATCGGCACAGTATGAGTTAAAATTAGAGATGTCTACGGATAAGGATCTCTCCCGATTTAGGATTCCGTTTCCGGAAGAATCATTCGTATAGCTTTTTAAGCAAGTAACCATGCCTTGACGTTAATACGGTGGCCACAATGGATGTCGGAAGTCGGATGTCAAAGTCTTTGGGGTCCCGCTGCTCTGAGCCTTGAGTGTTCACTGCCCTTTTTATGCGAAAAAAACATTTTTGATTAGGTGACCAAGGCAGAAAAGTTATGTTTGAAATGGAGTTTCGGAATAATAACATTGCCTCAAAATCTTATCATAAAATGATTACTTTCAATATTCTGACTAAATAAAAAAATGTATTTTATTTTAAATTGAAAAAATGTATTTTATTTTTTTACGACATTATAAGTGTCTTTTCTGGCTTTATCTAAGTATTTACCTGACGAGCCAATTTCCCTCAAAACTTTTTTCGAAACAAATGTCCAGCCACCAGCTTCACAACCATCTCAACCATTAATAAGCAAAGAAGAATTTATTGCTGGCGTTGTGGAGGTCAACCATAGTTAATTAACGAAACTTTTTTATATGATTAAAATTACTACAGATTTTCATGTTCTATTTTCATGATTTTCATGTTTCAGGTTCTACAGAAGCACAGTATATTCGACAATTGTATTGATGAAGGAGTAATCGTTATTGATGAAAATCCACCTCTTTTATTTGAGCAATTCCCGTGCAAGCCAGCTTTTCTCCAGGCCTATTGCTGACTCTAATCAAGTCATCTCCGTTTGTAGAAGGCGATAAGTCATATATTTACGTGGTCACCTCGACTTTGTCCATATATGCTAGAGGGATCAGCAAAGAAGAGCTGAATGTGGACTGGAGAACTAATTTTTCTGCAAATGACACCAGGCTTCTCATTGTTTTAAAATATGAATATTGGCCAGAATTGATTACAAACTCAGAAAACCCAGATGATTACAAGAATTTCTTTGTCACTTTAGGAAAAGGAATTGCGAGTTTCACACTTTTTTCTTAGGCTATAGCTAATTGTACCCAGTAAAATACTACTTTTCACCAGTAAATTTGAATTTCAAACAAAATACTTATTTCTACCAGTAAATTTTGGTGATTTGTGCACTTTAGGACAAATTTTTACGGGAATTTGATTTTTTCAGTCATAAAATAACTTGGATTTCTCAGAATCTCAGCCAGAGGGATTGAAAGCCGAAAAACGGGTTCTTGGGTTCCCTAAGCGAGGTGTACTTTTGCGAAAAAGCAATTAAGCGGATCAGAATTCCAGTCAGATGGGCTAAATTGCTCGGAATTTCAGAATAAAGCATTCTCAACCACCTCTATGGTTTAGAGTGGTTAGTATCTACCCTTATCTAACTACCCTTTATGAGTGCTTAGGGTGTTTAAAGGTGGTTGTGAATGGTTGGCGATTTAGCCCATCTGAATGGAATTCTGATTCGCTCAATCTCTTTTTGTAAAGAGTTTCTCCCTTGAGTAAACCCAAAAAAACCAATTTTTTTGGCTTTAAATCAGTCTTGGGTGAGATTCTGAGCAATCAAAGTTATTTTCTGACTACAAAATCGAATTACCGAAAATTTTTTGTGGCCTAAATTGCACAAATCACAACAATTTAATGGTAGAAATCAGTAATTTACTAGTAGAAATAAGTATTTTGTTCGAAATTCTAATTTACTGGTAAAAAGAAATTATTTACTGGTGAAAAGTAGTATTTTACTGGGTCAAAACAATTTGAGTCTTTTTCTTATAGAATATACTGATTTTTTTAAATTCAGAAATGGCCTGATTTAATTATACCTCGAGCTGATAGTTTTCTCCGAGAAGCGAAATCACCAGGTAAATTATAAAGTGCATATTACGCATTAAAACCACCAACGTCACTTAGAGATACTCCCTGACATGCAGGTTGTGGCCACGGATGCATCCTTTCGCCGGATTTTGTTTTAAACAAACTTTTTTGAATTTATTGGGACTCGACAAGATTTTTTCTATCGATAGAGCTCTATTTCATTATTCTCTAGAGAAGACCTTAAGCGATAAAATGACCTCAAGATCGACACTTCTTTTAACGCTCATCAACTGTGAAGAGTGTTTGACTTTCACCACTCCCAAAAAAAGTTACATTGGTTCCCTGTTGTTATTTTCGCAATTTTTTGTAAGCCTGGAATGCGCACACTGCGATCCAGCTGGTTTTCGCCAAAACAAATTGCATATTGGGTTTTTCACAAAGTTCGCTGAAAGCCCCCTGAAACTCACTTTTTCAACAACTACATTGCAAATCTGATATCAAGGGCTAATAATAATCTTAAATCTGATTATGGTAAACACAGTAAACATGAAAAATATTATTAGTGAGAAGAAATATCAGATTTGATATGTAGTTGGTAAAAAAAGGCAAGTTATAGGGGGGGGGGGGGTTACGAACTTTATGACCAACCTAATATTTTATTAAAAGTCAAATATGAATACTCCAGCAACACCGAAATTTGACGTGAAAGTGCCGTATTTGGGTGTCTTGCAGAGGCGTAGCCAGAAAAATCGGACGGAGAGGGGGGGGGGGGGGGTGGTGGATGCTAAAACCCCCAAGAGGTCATTTTGTAAATAAGTTCCCTACGCCCATGGTGTCTTGTATATGGAACAGTGCGCGTAGAAAATTAGGGTTTTACATTAGGGAAGAAACGGGGGGGGGGGGGGGGGGGGTGGTCAATTTTTTTCGCGGGGGGAGGTGCGGGGGAGCAAGCTGGGAGCGGGGTCAGTGGCGGGGTGCGTGATTAATTTGCACGCGTCATGACTGAAAATTTTTGAAATAGTAATTCAGAATGAATCTGAGGTAGAGAGGCCAACCCTATAGAACATCACTCAAGTTCGTTTGCGCCCAGAGGCAGCACGCTTTTTTTAATTTTTCAACATTTTTGCTAGTGGTTTTTTTTACCAATCCGTCTTGAAAAGCTGCAATGGTTCCGATTTTGTTGATCATGTCTAAGGTATGTGGATGTGCGCACCAGAGTTTTTTTTATGCGGTAGGCCTCAGCTAACAAAACTATGTTCAAATTCTATCTTTCGGTCTTTTCAGGGTATCCACGCACCCTTTAAAGATTGATGATCCCACAGGTCAAAAAGTCAAAATTTAGTCAAAATAATTGCTATACCGTATTTTCTCTATAAAACGCCCCGGGGCGTTTATTTTTCAACCCTTAAAAAATCGGAAAAAAAATATTTCGATTTTGAGATTTTGGGTGCTCAACCAAAATCTAAAAAGTGGAATTAGGTAAAACCGTGCTAATTAAGAAAACGCAAAAAAACAGATTTGCAAAATTATTTTTTTGGACTGAGATATAGGTCACTGAAGGGGGCGTTTATTAGAGAGGGGGCGTTTATTGAAGAGGGGCGTTTAATAGAGAAAATACGGTATATCAGCACTTATTGTTCCCGTTTCTTTTAGGCTTGATGGATAATGAAAAGCTGTCCTATTTCATCCTACACTTTGTGAGCGCCCTCATGGACTTGTCTTATAATGGCATAAGTGCACTCATGATTATCGACCCTCAGAAAGGCGATGAAAATTTTTTCGCTAGTTTAGAGAAAAATGCTGTGATTTTGAATGCTGACTTTAATAGTTATCTTCTTTATGCTATATTTAATGAATCAACTCCATTCCATGATTTGGCAGTGATTGTCCGTCTGTATCCAGCCATCAGCAAGGTGACAATTCATGCAGCTAGTGTGGAACTTCCCATGGCTGATGAGGAGGAAGTGGTTCGGGAATTCGGCAAAATGACCATTGGAAGAAAAGGAGCACGTCATAGAGCCGCTATTGGAGGCAGCAAACTGTTTGAACATGCTTTTATTATAATGGCCTCCCATGGAACGGTGCATGTATGTGCAGGAGGCGAAAAATTTTCACTGCTGAAAAAGGCAGTGCCCGTGAATTCTTCCAACTTCAGAAATGGCTGTTGGCCAAACTGAAGGAAGATGAATCTTATAATACTCCACCCGGCCCTCAAGAAAACTTTATTAGATATACTTAATTTTGATGGTTGATTGAATAAAATTTCTTTAAAGAACCATGGACACCTGTTTGAAATTGACCCCCGACAATGGTTAACCCTGTACCTTCCTGACGAGGAAGCTAGCACCATTTGCTTTCTAGATGAGACCTTAGAATTTCTGATTAAAGGACCATGCCCGTGCGTTCTTAATTGTCCCCCGCCAACTCAAAATTTTTCCTAATCGTTGAACTTCTGCACGTATTTTTCAACTTGGTTTCTAACAAAACAAGGAATTTAATTTTAGGTATAGTTGTGTGGGTTGTAATAAAACCATACCTAAAATTAAATTCTAGGCCTTATTTTGTTAGAAATCAAGTAAAAGCATCCGTACAGAAGTTCAATGATTAGGAAATTTTTTGAATTGGCGTGGACAATCGTGGACGTAGACTGGCATGGTCCTTTAAAAAAGTTAGAATCATTAGCTGTCATTTGGCTGGCGAGCAGCTCGCATCCTTTTGAAAATTGCGAAAAAGCACAACACTGTTTGCCACAAAAAAACTAAATTTGCTACAGAAAAAAAGAATCAATCTTTTAAAAACAGACGTTTTCAAAATCCAGCAGCTTTTCCTCAAATATCAACTCGTCTTTATCGTGAGGATTTTTTATTGGCAAACAGGAACAAACTATGCATCACAGTCAATCCAACACTGCAAAATGTTACCCTAATTGGTGTGCCCCAAAATGCTGCTACTGTTTTATTGACAGCATTGGATTTGCAGTTCTGCAGTCAAAGCTAACCTGATTGGGGACGCTACAAGACTCTTAGATTTGAATTCTTCACAGCTTCTCCGAATTCTTTCTGGAATCGAGAACATTACAGCTTGGTATTCTAGGAACTAAGAAGCAGCACTGTAAGCAATCTGTGAAAACAAACCCTACCCTCTTTCAGCACATCAAATCCCCTCGAACCACAAACAGAAGACTGGCCGGCACGTAAAATAAGTTCTGCTTTGCAGCATATATATTTTTTCTATTCTTGAGGTCATAATTTTCACTAACGCTTCTCAATTTGGCTAGACTTTACCTGGCTCCCCCCCCACGGCTGACCCACTTTCGAGGTGAATTTTTGAAAGCCGATTGCATATTCGTGTTTCTCGACCCGGATTTTTACGGGAAATGATCATCAGATTCTGTGAAAAGAAAAAAAAATTTTTGGGATTTGCCTTGGACCTCCAAGGTAAAATTTTAGAAAAATTGAAAAAAAAATATTTTTTAAATACGCCTTTTGAATTTTAAAGGGATTAAGGGCTGTATTGGAGGGGAAGGGAATAAAAGGGGCCACTAATCACACAAGGCCCTAACAAGAAGATGTTGAACATAGTTTTGTTGACTGGGGCCTACCGCATAAATAAACTCTGGTATGCATACATTTTTATGCATCCAGAGTCACTTTCCAGTGATTTGTGTCTAATGTATGTGGGTGTGCGCATCTCAACTCCAAGCCCCCAAACCCCCTGCGCCCCGAAGCGGGCGCAGGGGGCTTGAGAGTTAGAGATGCGCGCACTCACTTAACTTGGAGATGAATCCGAGAAGTACTCTTGATCAAAAAATGCATATAGAGTCTCTTTTTGCCAAGGCCCAGTTGAAAAACATGGTAAGGCAGTCGAAGAATACATATATTTACTTTTCTATTGTTCTGCCATGAAAGTGGCCCCCTTTTATTCGGCTAAAGTTTAGAATGTGACCTTTTTCTAAAATGGTCAAAATCAGTTTTTTTAGTTGTGTAACATTGTAAAAAATGCTCAGCATTCATTTTTATTGTTGGGAAAGCCAATTTTTCAAAAAAAAAATTTTTTCGAACCACAGGGGGGTATCATGGTTTTTAGTCAAAATTTGAAAAATTTAAATTGGCGCCTTTTGAATTTAAAAGGGATTAAGGGCTGTATAGGGAGGGGAAGGAATAAAAGGGGCCACTAATCACACAGGGCCCACTAACAAGAAGATGTTGAACATAGTTTTGAATACTGGGCCTACCGCATAAATAAACTCTGGTATGCATGCTTTTTCATGCATCCAGAGTCACTTTCGAGTGATTTGTGTCTAAGGTATGTGGGTGTGCGCATCTCAACTCCAAGCCCCCAAGCCCCCTGCGCCCCCGAAGGGGGCGCAGGGGGCTTGAGAGTTAGAGATGCGCGCACACACTTACCTTAGACATGATTCCGAGAAGTACTCTTGACCATAAAATGCATATAGAGTCTTTTTTTGCCACGGCCCAGTTGAAAAACATGGTGAGGCAGTCGAAGAATATAGATATTCAAATTTATGATGTTCTGCCATAAAAGTGGCCCCCTTTTATTCCCTTCCCCTCCCAATACAGCCCTTATTCCCTTTTAAATTCAAAAGGCGCCAATTTAAATTTTTCAAATTTTGACTAAAAACCATGATACCCCCCCTGTGGTTCGAAAAAATTTTTTTTTTTGAAAAATTGGCTTTCCCAACAATAAAAATGAATGCTGAGCATTTTTTACAATGTTACACAACTAAAAAAACTGATTTTGACCATTTTTAGAAAAAGGTCACATTCTAAACTCCAGCCTTTTATTCCCTTCCCCTCCCAATACAGCCCTTAATCCTTTAAAATTCAAAAGGCGCCAATTTAAAAAATATTTTTCTTTCAAATTTTTCTAAAATTTTACCTTGGGGACCAAGGCAAATCCCAAAAAAAATTTTCACTTTCACAGAATCTGATGATCATTTCCCGTAAAAATCCGGGTCGAGAAACACGAATATGCAATCGGCTTTCAAAAATTCACCTCGAAAGTGGGTCAGCCGTGGGGGGGGGGGTTTGGGGGCAAGTAAAGTGTTACCCTCAATTTAGGCAAATATATAAAAATATTATTAGAAAAGTAAAGGGTATATAGAATTACAGTCCACTCTTTACGTTACATAACTCAAGGGACCGGCCAAAATGTTATGTTATATATAGGTTATGTTATATAGAGTTTTATGTTAAGTAGAGTAGAGATGATGATTTCCCAAAAAGCGGTTTTGCGGTTGCGACTTTTTGAGGAAAATCAAATGCGGTTGCGGTTGCGGTTATTTAGAAATTTTAAGTGCGGTTAACCGCGCGGTTGTGCGGTTGTTTATGTATCTCTAAAACATTCAAAGAAATCATTGAAATCTATCTAATAAATGAATTTCAAGAGACGAAAAACAACTTTAATTGACAAACAGTGACAATATTAGTACTCAAAATTAATCCATGGAAGGTTTCTATTCAAAAAAATGAGCATTTCGGCATTAGCTGGAGTGAGATTTGTCCGCCTGTAATCAAAAACATCTAGCGCTTCAGAAAAAGTTCCTTCACTTGCAATGCTTGTAGTCGGAGTGCATAGGTAGCGACGAGCAATAGCTGCCAGGTGAGGATAATGCTTTTGATTCTCCTGAACAATTAATTTTATCATGTAATCGTCGTCGTATTCACCAAAAAACGCATCTTCAGATCCAACTTCTCCGTCGTTTTGGTTATCTCCGTACAGATGGCTGTGTTGTGCAAAGAATGAATTCCGACAATTTTCTTTTTAGTAGGAGGTGACACGAGTTCTATAGTTCATCAAATAAAAACTAGAAGCAAACAATAGTGCATAAGGAGTAATTATACCTGTAATGTAATTCTCTTGGTATAAGCACTCGTCTTGAAGCCAATGTCGTATTTGCCCATTGAAGTCAACCTTGTTTGAGGCATATCGATTCTTGAAGGGTACTGTGGGAAACTGTGCTGATAGCATCTGTGAGTCACGGCACATCTGTTTGGAAGAGGAAGTCAGCGGACCGAGTAGTCTGGGAATCGATTTGTTCTAGCTCCTTTGCCTTCAGATCATCGAACTGTTTTTTATATTCGGGGTGCACGGGAAGATGGTTTTTCAATCGCATGGTACTTCGCTGAGTCAGCTTCAAAGTTGGTTTTGTCAGTCACACGCATTGCATCTAACCTCATTTGTCGATAGCTTCGTAAAGAGTAAGCCTCCACCAGCGGCATCGTCGAGTTTTATTAACCAAAGCAGAGACATCTGGAACGTTGGCTGGTGTCAATGTAAATAAGTAAAATTACTGATCAAAATTTTAAAAGAGATAAAAGAAAGCTTGAAAATTTCAAGTTGAAAAAATGTGCGGTTGCAAAATTTTCGCGTTGCGGTTGCGCGGTTATTTCAAAATAAGATATGCGGTTGTGCGGTTGCGACGAAATGACTGAAATTTGGTGCGGTTGCGCGGTTATTGCGGTTGCGACAACCGCATGCTCATCATCTCTAAAGTAGAGTTCTGTTTTTCTAAAACACTTCAAAAATTATGTTATAGTGTTATAGAGTTTCTAACAAAATAGCTTTATCGACCAACAATAAAATTCAATATACAAACAAAGTATCAGTGGTTAACAGTGAAAAATCCAAGAGGCTCTTTTGTTTTCGTTGCTTAAGCGTTCTTGGGCCAGGAAATCGTCGAGTTCATCGGTGAGATGGAGGACAGCTGGATCCCCGGTGCCTCCAAGTCTATTTCAGCCACTTCTCCTTGAAGACGATCGAGTGCCTTTGTTTGAATTTTCTTAGCCAACCTTCGCTTGTCTTGAAGTTGTCCACGCCGAAATTTTGAACAAGTGCATCGTTTTGTATGAAACAAAAAAACCATGCATGAAAGAAAAGAACCCAAAACATACCTTGAGGCCATCGTTCGATATTCGCTCATTTTTGCTTCTGGCATCCTTGAATCACAGCAGAAGAGCTTTTTTTTAAATCCTCACTGTTGACCAGCTTAAGACGCGCACGTTTTGTATCTCCACCTTTTCAACTGCGCTGAGAATGGCCGCTTTGTTCTTGAGAATCGACTGGACCGTTGGCACTGGCCGCTCGAATTGCTTGCTGAGATCAGCCGAATCAGTCTTCGCTGAAGCGTCAATGACTTGTTTTTTCACATCCAGAGAGATGTCGCGGGGCTTCTTGCTTGGGGTACTGACATTTCACTCTCAGGACGTTTCACTCTCTGGGACACTTCACTATCTGGGACACTTCACTATTGCATTTTTTTGCAGATTTGTAAATCATGTTTAAACGACTTCTAAGTAATTTTTATATGCTTAAAACGATTAAAAAGTTGTTTTCTGACACTTTTCCACGTAAAAAATAGATTTTTTGAAAAAAATTCTTTGGCCAAAATAAGACTTATTGCCTTGGGGGACCAAGGCAAACACCTTGTATTAAGGGATTCTACCGCGTTTTGGTCACTGGAGCTGGGCAAAAAGAGTCGCTTAATGCATTTTTGATCAAGAGTACTTCTCGGATTCATCTCCAAGTTACGGTCCCCAGGGTTCGTTAAATCGAGAGTTGACTGTATTTCATGGTTAACGGTACCATGTTAACTATATCATGGTTAAGGTAATCATGTTAACTATATCATGGTTAAGGTAATCATGTTAACTATATCATAGTTAAGGTGACTATGTTAACTATATCATGGTTAAGGTAATCATGTTAACTATATCATGGTTAACGGTACCATGTTAACTATATCATGGTAAGGTAATTATGTTAATTATATCAAGGTTAAGGTAATCATGTTAACTATATCATAGTTAAGGTGACCATGTTAACTATATCATGGTTAAGGTAATTATGTTAACTATGTCATGGTTAACTGTAAGGGAGGCGGATAGCAGAGAAATAAGAAATAGGCCTGGCGCGACCCGATAGCTCGACTGGTTAGAGCACCGACTTGCAAGAAAGACTCCGAGGGATCGCATTTTTCGTGGCCTGCACAAAAGCCGTCTCCAGCGCATCGAAAAACACGGAAAATGTTAATAGCGACTTAAAATATGGAGCTTAACCAGAATCACTTCGAACGGTTTGTTTGTTAGTGTCTTTTATATATCGTTTTATTGTTTTTTTCGGATCCCATTAAAAAAAATTCTGCATGTAATTTTTTTTTCGTAAAATATAATCGCGATCAATTATTCGTCAAAGTAAATTGTTTGTATGTTAGGGTGAAAAAAAGATTGAATAACAATAAAAAAACACTCGTTTCTCAATAATTTCCAATATGATTGTTATTTTGAGAATGATTTTTTTACGACTAGAAAATTTAACAAAATTTAAGTTGTCGAAAAAAAATTCAACGAACACAAGAATTTAAAAAAGGTTCGAAAAAAAGTTCGAAAGGACGAAAAGATGTTAACTAAATTTCAAAAAGATGTTACCCATTTATAGTGAGTGAGTTCACCAAAATATAAGCAAATAAAAATATACAAGTCATCTTAAAAGAATGCATTGTTGTGCACAATAAAATTCAGGCGAATTAATTGAGCTGAAAATAATGTAAATTTTGATTTAATTATTCTTACAAAAGCGCCAGTTTATGTTATCGGTACGCGGGCACATTTTTTTGACTTCAACCGCAATTTTGTGGTTCAATTTCGAATTTTCAATTTTGAGCCAATTTTTGTAAGAAAGTCGTTGCTGATGTTTCATAATGTTGAAAACTAGAAAACCTCGGATACAAAATAGGCTATCGAACAGTGGATTAAAAAAAGTCTAAGCGGTTGAACGAGGTCGGACAAGCTCGGAATCTATTAGTTTTCTATGTGGGTTTTCGCATGAAATTTGATTTTAAACCTTCGAACTCAAAATTTTAAAAATAAGGACATTTGCTGAGATTAAGGACCTTTCAGGGTATTTTGGAAAAAATATGATATTTTATCCAGTGCTCATTACCAGGGACCCAAATTCTATGCACTAAAAAATGCGAAATATGCGCATAAAATATGCGCTAAAAATGCTTAAATATGCGTTAAAAACGTAAAATATGCAGTATAATTTTTAGACTAAACCTTTTCAATGTACCGCATAACATTTGTGAAGAATCACTATATTTCGTAAAATTGCTCTAAAAGATGCTTTAAGCGGTTTGGCAGCTTATACATGATATAAAGATACTTTTTGGATAATGCTAATTTTTTGCAAAAAGAATTGACCAAAATTTGACATGTGGCTTTGCTGAAGCAAGGTGATTTAACCTAAGGATTTAATTTATTTGACTTTAGGATTTAATTTATTTGACGTCCCATTTGACCTAGGATTTGAACATAGCTTTAAAAAAACTTTCTGCTCCATGAAGATGCCGCAGGATTTCAGTCGAAAAAGATTTTTGAAAAGTGTTGACCGCCAATTACTAGCTAAGTTGCAAAAAAAAATATTTTGAAAAGCAATTTCGAGACATTTAGGGGTTCTGTACTCCTGCCACTTTTTCGCATCTTCTCGCAAATATAAACAATGTGCATTTTGCGATTTTCGAAATTAATATCTTTTACAAACCAAATCGGTGCTTTGCACTGTTATTTTGCTACTTTAACTGAAAATATGAATCGCACGGTACTGAAACGTTAGCTATCTTGATAGAGGTTATTTAGTGAAAAAAATCTCTTTCTTACACGCCCGACAATAAAGTATCCTGGTTTTGGAAACTAAGAAATGGACTTATTTATACACAAAAGACGAGATTTGGCATGCTGCAACATCTTTAACCCAAAAATTTCTGAGATTTTCTACAATATGCATAAAATATGCGTCGAAATTGCAAAATATGCAGAATATGCACTAAAATGGAAAATATGCAAAACATGCTGCATAGTACTCAAACAGGGCTAAAAGTGTGTTTTTTGTGCATAACTATTGCTTGCATATCCGCAGAAAAATATGCATTTGCATAGAATTTGGGTCCCTGCTCATTACTATTTTGGTGCTAAAAAATAAGATTGTGACGTGAAATTACAAAAATAAATAAGATTTCGGGTCCTTAAACAAGGAAAAATCCAATAAATAAGGACGATTCACAGCCCTGCTTTTAAACCCAATTTTGAGCCACCTTTAACGAAAAGTTGGCAGGTAGTAGGTGCGCAGAAGGGATACATGAGTGGAGAGTACTCCAGAGAAGATGCCCAGGTAAAGGTTTGCAGGAGGGCGTAATCATAAGGATACTCAGGTGAGGGTATCCAGGTGGTGGTACCTAGGAGGGAGTGCCAGGTGGGCCTACTCAGGTAGTGGTACATGTGTAGCGATACCCAGGTATTGTTTCTTGGTCGATGTTGATGAGACAAGCTTTTAAGAGACCTTCAAAGGAGGAGTGAAAGCTGTTAAGGAGATAGTCTCGACACGAAAGGATTAAACTGGTGACCAGCCACGGGGTTCGTTATATCGAGCGTTTGTTTTTTAAATTTGGGTTTAGATCCATATTTTGTCGACAACTTGGTGCTGTAATTTCGGACAAACTTGAGCAAAATTTAAAGTTGGATTAGCATCATCAATATCAGAATTTCTTAATTTTTCAAAAATGCAAACAAAAAAGTACGTAAGACATTTCTTAGTCCCAACTTCCATACACTGGCCCACTCCTGAGCTCAAGCTTCTAGCTCCAAAGGGTAGTTACATCGATTCAGGCAGTGTCAGGTTTTTTTTCGGAAGGGGGAAGAAAAAGGGTGAATGTATTCTCTACTACTGCCGAAATCTCAAAAAACTTCAGATTAAAAAATGAATTTATGCATCAACCAAATAGCAATATCAAGCAGGACTGTCTTCGTTGATGACTGTGCTTTTGGTTGGTTCTAACTCGTCGGAAGGTGGTAAAATCTTTGTGGGATTGCCTGCATCAGGTCTTTGGTGTTTGCGTTCTGGTGCGGATGTGTTTCCACGCTAAATATGTATTTTAACGTACGTTTTTTGTTAAATTATGTCAAATATACCTCATTGGGTATTCTAGCAGGCGCTCGTGATTTATTTCCGACAAAACTATGGTCTAGCTCTGAAGACTTTAAAGTGGCCTCATACATGTCATCTTTGATGTCATCTTCGGTGCATCTCTTTTTGCCCACAGAGCTGCCATTAGTACCACCAGTGGTGCTGGCCATATTTGCCCTTCCAGACTGTAGTTCATTGATCTTTCTGTCCAATAACTCGCTGAACATGGAATATAAGGCTTCAGTGTTTTCACGAGAAGACAAATACTGCAATTTTTTGATTTATTTCAATTTGATGCTTGATTAAAATGAGCTAATCAGCTGTCAGAATTAAGGGTCTGCTGAAGGTGAAAAGATTTGAAGCAGTTCATAATTGTAAAATCCCAAAGAGTATGAGCTCTCTAACCATAGATCCCCAAAGACCAGTGGCGTACGCAGGAATTTCTGACGGAGGGGGCACCAGGCCATTTTTAGGCCATTTTACCTACGCCGTTTTTCAAATTTTCGAGGCCATTTTACCTACACCGTTTTGAAAAAAATCTGACGGGGGGGGGGGGGGGGGCACTTGGTCCACTTTGTTGTTTTGATTTTTCGATATCTAGACGCCAAGACTATTTTGCTATTTTGTGGCACGGGGAACACGTTTGAATGCGTCCTAACACATGCTGGCCTACTCGGCACTGTTTTTGTTGAGAACAGTGCCGAGTCTCAAGCATGTTTAAGGGTAGTAAACGCGAAAAAACTAGTTCTAGTGTATTTTTGATAATCGAGTGGATTGTATGATTTAGCTTTAACAACCGCAAAAAATGAAATGCGACCACAATTCGCACGTAAAAGTTTGAAAATATTTTTTGATAAAATGTCCGTTATTTTCCGACTAACCCTGTACACACGGCTTTTCAAGTGTGAAAATGAAAATTTTATTACATGATCCAAGTCAGTCCTCAAAGAAAGAGATCTATCTCTAGGAGTTGCTTCTTCCAAAGACTGCTTCCTGCTATCAGCGCTCTGTTCGTATTTAGAGTGTACGGTAGAATAATTACTGGCTGGCATCGACGCTGATATTGCTGCCACTTTGTTAGATCTGCAAATGATAACCAAATTTTTTTATTTTAGCAAGAAATTTTCAAATAATTGCCAACTTGGCTGATAAATTATTGAAATCGGCAGATAATTGCACAGCCTCTTGCAAGGTGATTTTAGTGTAGGCGCGCACAATAGTTGATGCATCAAAAATTTTCTTTCGCGCGTGTTTCATCAAGAATGGCTTCACAATTTAGCATTGAAGCGCTCGAATCTGAAAAAAAAAATTGATGTTCACATATGTTTTTGAAAAATAGCTTTTTCGACCCTAGTAGCGAATACCTCCCCCCCCTAAACGATTTTCGCTACTAGCGCCCTTTTTCAAGTCATACGTGTCTCTGATAGAATTTCGACCTTCATGCCAGCTATATCTTCAATTCCAGCCATGGTGTAGTCGCAATACTAAATTTTTTGTAATGATTATCGCAGTTAATTTTATCGACAATTTTTTTAAATTTAAATTCGTAGGAGAAACCTGATTTAACCGGAGAATAATGCCGTATTTTCTCTAATTATAGATCCTCTAAACGCCCCCCCTCCTAAATTAAAAAAACGTGTTTGTGGAATTATGTTTTTGACCCATTTTTGAGTACTTCTCTCGGGAAAGCTACTTCTCATTTCGTAGCTCATCTTACTAGCTACAAAATGAGGGGTTATTTGCCTGAGAGAAATAATTAAAAAAGTGGGTCAAAACGCAATGCCAAGAAGATGATTTTGAACAGGAGGCGGGAGGTCTTTAGTTCCAGAAAATACCGTATATTCTTCATTGAAGGACCATACTTGTTGATGACAATGAGGATTTGGTGAATTCAAATGCGCGCGGGACACTTTTTCACTTCGAAACTCTGAAACTCCCTTTTTCGAAATTGCATAATTTCGGAAAAACAGCTCGTAAATTCTGAAATCTTGCAATTTTTCAAATCAATTGGAGAATATAAGAATCAATAGTCACCTGCCGTATATCAAATTGAAAAAGTTTTCAAAAGTCTAGTCTATCCCAACTTTGCTTGACATCGCAGGATGGGAGGAGGCAGGTGACTCACAATCTTATATGACTTTTGAATATGAAAATTTTTTTTGCCTTGTCACAAGATTTGAACTTTTTTGGTGCGGATGAAAAATATTTTCAAAAACACTTTATAAAATTTTGGAGTGCAAAGGCTGTCTTTTCAACAAAACTTTGAAAAAGTCAATCTTACTCGATTATAGACATTTTCAATCATAGTGTCTTGTTTTTCAAGATCCTGTTTTTCAACTTCCAACCAATGCAGCAAAGGTCGTATTGTAATGCCCTGAAAAATTTTAACATTAAATAAACAAAACTTGTGTCTCAAATCTTTTGTAGCGCTCATTCAATTTTAGAAATTTTTCAACTCCGCTGTGGTATAGAATCCAAAGTCAGACATCCGAAATAGTCCAGAATTCACTCTTTTAAGGTTTCGACACAAAAATGGCCTTTTTATTCCTTTCCCTGCCAATAGAGCCTTTATTCCAGGGCTGTCATCTCAAAATTTTAAAAAAGGTTATTATGTCAAAAAACAGGAATTTGAAAAAAAAGTGCATTTTATCTGGTGCTTATTGCCATTTTGAAGCAAAAAAGGTTTTGACTAAAACCTCAAAAATAAAAAAAGATTTGGGGTGCCAAAAGGGCAAATCTTTTTAAAAAGGACATATGGCGGTATTTGTTCACTTGGGGCCCTTTTTTGGTTAACTGTAAATATGGTTTAAAGGGGGGGGGGGGGGAAAGCAACTTAGGTTTGAAAAAGTGGCTTCCATGGCGCAGCGCGTAAGTGCTCGCGTTTTTTGGCCCAAAATGGTGTTTTTTTTGGTGTTGCAGGTTCAAACCCACGTAGGGGCACACTATTTTTTTTTGGCTTTTTGGGCAGTTTAGAGGTAATTAGACTTTTTTGGCGCCAGAATCGGGATCAGCGACCCAAATTACCTCTAAACTGCCCAAAAAGCCAAAAAAATAGTGTGCCCCTACGTGGGATTGAACCTGCAACACCAAAAAACACCATTTTGGGCCACAAAACGCGAGCACTTACGCACTGCGCCATGGAAGCCACTTTTTCAAACCTAAGTAGCTTCCCCCCCCCCCTTTAAACTAGGGTTGGGTAATTAGCCGGGTAAATCTTTTGGGTAAAATCTCGGGTATTTACCCGAAAGGCGGGTAAAATCTTTTTATTTCCATAACCAACTTTTATTCGAGAAATCATAACAAATCAATCAAATTCACGCATAAACAATTCAAAATCAACAGTGTTAGTTTCCTCGATTTCTTCAATTTCGCTAATTGCTAATCGCTAATTTCGCAATTTCGAAAGAAACGCTAAAAAAAAGTCTGCGACCTCGTGGCGCAGACTTTCTTCGGGGGCGCAGGGGCTTGGTTGCTTGGGGTTGAGATGCGCACACCCACATACCTTAGACACAAATCACTTAGAGTAACTTTGGATGCATAAAAACAATATGTATACCAGATTTTCTTTATGCGGAAGGCCCCAGTTAACAAAACTATGTTGAAATTCCATCTTTTTTTGGCTTTTTAGGGTATATAGGTACCCTTTTTGGTTTAATTGCCTTGGGGACCAAGGCAGTTGATCAACCCTAGGTAGCCAACTTTTTTTGAAAAACTTCACTTCCAAGTGCGGAAATTGTTATAAAACAATATAAAAATAAAAATATAAGGCCAAAATATGACTCAAGATCAGTAGGCCTTTTCGCTTTGACGAAAATTAAGAAAGATATATTTTTTAGAATATACAGTCGACTCTCTACATAACGACTCTCTATATAACGTCCCTCTCCTCATAACGCCCCAGTGAAACTGGTTTGGTTGGTCTAAACTAAATACTCGAACAACTGCCTCTCTATATAGCGACTCTCTACATAACGTCCCTCTCTACATAACGTCCCGATTCGGCTGGACACTGCTTTAAAGACGCCTCTACATATAACGTCTTTTCGAAAAAAAATTAAAATTGAAGGCGTCTCAACAAGAAAATAACTCATTTTTCGCTTCTAATATGTTCAGTGTTGGGCAGCTTTCTAAATTTAAATTTGCACTACCACGGCTACCTACTTCTACCTAGATAACCGAGTAGAAAATTAATCTTTACAAAGCACCGCGCTTTCTTCATCGTTCCTGGTCGGATGTTAAACCGGAAACTATCGCCAATTGCTTCCGAAAAGCCGGATTCATTAAGCGTCAGAAGTAAATCTTGTATTTTTTACAAATAAAAATTTCCGTTTTTCAAGGATGGCACTGACAATCAAGAGGATACATCGATGGATCAGGAAGGCGCTGGCGATAAGGTGGATCTCGGAAACGCCAGTAATTAATAAAGCACAGTTTGGGCGGAATTGCAGCCGCTGGATTTGGTGAAAGGCACATTGGACGACTGTTTATCGTTGTATCACCAACTCCCTACTGATGGGACGCTCACTCTGGCCGAAATTGCAACGTTTGTCTGAACGGAAGTGGAAGAGCCGGAGACGGAAAGGAAATTATTTATTTTTGCTGGGTTATTAAATGGATTTTTCTTTAAGGGATATTGTTATTGATAGAGATTGACCAAGTGCCAGAACCACCAGACAATACTTGAGAAGCAGTTGAAGCTTTGAAGATTCTTCAACATCCGTGAAGTTGGGCTGCTGTGCAATGCCCAAATTTATGCCCATCCAATGATTGTTTGTTCGGGTGCAATTTATTGTTGAAATAAACATTTTTTTTGAAAAACTCTCTACATAACGTCTGGTGAGTGATATATAGGCGAGTGCCTCTCTACATAACGACTCTCTATATAACGTCCTCTCCTCATAACGTCCCGTTTTGGCCGGTCCCTTGAAAGACGTTATGTAGAGAGTCGACTGTATGGAATATATATTGAATACGCAATTTTTGGATTTATTTTTCTTGGAACTCAAATGTTCTGGAGCTGTTATTTCAAAATATACTTTACTTGCAAAAACACAGTGAAGTAAATGACGGCGATGCAGGTGGTGACAAACATGTTCTTGGCACCAATTTTGTCGTCCATTGAGACCACTAAACCGAAGGCAATAGCCCCTCTAAGACCCCAAATGCGAGCACGAACTGATCCTATAACAATGATTGAAAAAACTTATACTTCAATTTCACATGTTATATTACCACATTTGTGAATTTTTGTTGCGAAAGCGATTCAGCACTGCGCACTGCACTACAACTCCTGAAAATGACAACATTTTAGAGATAATTTTTTTTATAATATAGTTCATTTTTAATATATTTTCTGAAGCGGTACACAGAAAAAAGAGCCGGAAAAAACGACGCCAAAAAGTTTTACCGAGTTTTCTTTTAATCGAACACGTGAAGGCGTGTCCTGAAAGTTTAGAACAGACTTGTGGGCTCTATATGCATTCGCGCTCACCCTTAAAAGGTATGCCTTGGTCCTGCTTGAATGGGTTGTGTAGCTTTTGAACTTTTCTAAGATTAAGAACTAAGATATTGCCGTGACAATCAATATACTTATTTAAACTTTTAATCAATTTGAATACTGAAAATGCTAGTCAACTTTTAGTTTTGTACAGTCTGTTCTCAGTATAGTGTAGGCATACTTGCACGGCCAAAAAAATCGGCGCCGGGCAGAGCGCCGGTCTTTGAAAAAACGGCCCGGGCGCCGGAAATCGGCGCCGGCGCCCTCAAGCCAATCGGCGCCCTTTAGCGCTGGCGCCGGCACCCTAATTTTTTTAAAATTTTCCGGGCGCACACTGGCGCTGGCGCCCGTGCAAGTATGAGTGTAGGTGCGAAAAGTTCGTTTCCACCTAGGGTTCGACACTTTTTTACCTCTATTTTCAAAAACTTTTATGGAATCTGATTGGTCAGTCTAATCAGAAACATCGCAAGGATTCCGATTCTGCCGATCGTTTTTGTAAATGGCAACAGTTTTGAATCAGATTTGATAAAAGTAAATAAAAAATAGAGGTAAAAAAATGTCGGACCCTAGACAGGAACGAACTTTTCGCACCTGCACTATACTGAGAGCAGACTGTAAAAAACTAAAAGTTGAGTAGCACTTTCAGTATTTAAAGTGATTAAAAATTTAAATAAGTATTGGAAATCTTTTTACGCTGTGAAATTGTCTTAAAAGTCTGTTCCGAACTTCTGGAACATCCTTATTAGAGTGAATACAATTATTAGACCACCTAACCTATAGACCTGTAGATCAGGCAAATAGCGACGGTAACTACCAGAAACAGTGTGTCGAAATGGTGGTTGCTAGAGATGGTGGACAGCCCAAGAAACATGAAGATTACAGTCTCACTGCACTGAGCCAACATTTTACAAAGTACTTCACAGAGCTAGACGCACCTATAAAAATTTGCTCATAACTTGAAAATTTATTAAAGAGGCATGCCCGTCGCCGATGGGAATGTTTTAGAAAGCGGGTACCAGTGAAATTCAAAAGACAATAAATTACACAAAATGTGGTAAAAATCAAAAAAACTGTAGCTCCAACGGGGCTCGGCGGCTTGGATGCTTGCAAGCCTGGGGCTTGGGACCTTAAGGGCTCGGAGCTTGGGAACTTGAGCACTTGGGGCTCGTGGGCTTCGGAACTTGGAGGCTTAAAGGCTTTGACGCTTGGAGGCATGGGGCCTGTGGGCTTGAGATCTTGGAGGCTCGGCTTGGGGGCTTGGAGGCTTGAGGGCCTGGGGGCTTGGGGCTTAGGGCTTGGGGCTTGGGGCTTGGGGCTTGGGGGCTTGGGGCTTGGGGGCTTGGGGCTTGGGGCTTGGGGCTTGGGGCTTGGGGCTTGGGTCTTAGAAACTTGAGAGCTCGGGGGTTTTCGGGCTTGAAGGCTTGAGGACTTGAGAGATTGTGGGCTTGAATGCTTGAGAGCCTGGGGGCCCTTAGCAGCTTTTACTTTCGATTTAAGACTTTTCTGTTAACGAAAGAAAGGCTGAACTTAAGCTGTAAATAATATTTTGATTTCTAATAAAGTATGCTTTTGTGAAGGTTTTTTTTATTAAATGGCAAACAGGGCAGGACAAGATAAAGGGCCAACAGCATTGCTTTTATAGAAACCTACCGTGAGTGATGTTCCCTTTGACATACTGCTTCATTGAAATGCCGCAAGCAACAATTCTACAATGTAGTATTTATTTGAATTTCTACGCTAGAGATTCTTAACGACAATACCAACACCTTTCGCCCTGTAAACAACATCTTAGCGCTATTTTGCGGCGCAACTCATGAGCTACAACACCCATAATACAGAATATTTTTTTTCAAACCTAACTTTTGAGATATGGCCTTTTGCAAAAAATGAATTTTTGAAAAAATGGCCAAAAATAAAAGTTGTTTCAAATTTTCAGATTTTCGGTCACTTTTTAAAATAAATATCTTAACAGTTAAGTTTCAAAAATCATTCTGTGTTATGGGATTCGTAGCTCTTGACATAGTTGCACGGCTGCCGGCGCCGCTAGTCAAAATGGGCGCCGGCGCACGGCCGCCGACCTGACAAATTTTGAGCCCACTCGACAATTTTCGGATGCCAGCGTTGCCGATAACTTTTTTCGAGACTGCCAATGGCTTACTTATAGATTGAAAAAAAAAATAACTTATACCTTATACTTGCTATCACCGCAGACGCTAGGAGTATTTTTATAAAAAGAGAAAAAGTCGTGCCGGGGGAAATATGGCTCTTGACTTGCGCCACAAAATAGTGCTGAGATATTGTTTAAGTATTGATCCCTGGATTAGAGTTTTGACTGGGTTGTGAAGGGTTGTGAAACTAGCATATGCTCGAGCAGATTGGTGATTTTCGAGCATATGGTCGGCCTATAGTCAACCCTCGGAATAAAACTTACTTAACTGTACAGTTAACTGTATGGCCACAGTTAACGGTTAAAATATGTCGAGTTTATGCTCGAATATGCTCGAAAAAAAGGCAAATGCTCGAGCATATGCTCCAAATCAATCTGCTCGAGCATTTTCACACCCCTAGTTTTGACCAATTGAAGGGTCGGAAATTCTTCTCCAATTCTCAAAAATCTTTTCCCAAAATTATTTTGGCTGGATAAAACTATGCTTTTTCACAAAACTGGGCACATTTTCGGCTTTGTGAAAGAAAACCAAAAAACTGGCCATTTATTTACTTTCTCTGGGCACTTTGACCCCACATCTGGGCACTTTTTTATTTTGCTCAAACAAAAACATACGCTAAGATAGAAGACATCCCAACATTTCTGCAGTCAAATAGGATAAATATGGGATGACGAAGATGAAAACTGGCGCCAGGATCTTGACTCTGTCGGTAAACCTAAACTACACTCGAATTCAGTAGCAGTGAAAATATTAGAAAAGTGTCAAATATCACAAAAAATCAAAAATATATCTGAAAATTTTTGAAAAAAAATGTGCTTAAATACAAAAATGCCGGATACTACAGATACTAACTGGTGGACTAAAAGTCTTCGGCAGACTTTTGAGCTCAATTTTTCAAATACAATTATTGCAAGTCGAAGCAGAGTTTCAGCCCTGACTCTGCTCTTCCTAATGGAATATTGCCTTCAGCTTGATTATTTTGGATAAGTCACCATTTGGCTCCAAACACTTGTCAGGTCATTTTGAGAAGTTTACCAGCGTTTTCATCACTTTCCCTAATTAAATGCTTTATTGAATTTCGAGTGTTACGGCAACATCAATAGTAGTAATAGACAAAACATAATAGACAGTGTTGGTCCAGTTGAATTTAAAGTACTAGAAAAATCAAAGGCCTTCCAAGAATTTAACTCGACTATTAGCCATCAATATCAGTAAATTACGCCATGAAAACTCAATATAAAATAGAATATTTAAAATAGCTAACTGAAAACACAAAAAGGAGAGAAAAATTTATCAGAAAAAAACAACAACAGGAGGGACCAAGGCATCTTTTTTCGAGGCAACCCAAAAACATATATAGCCAAGCATTTCTTCAAAATTTCAAAATTTTTTGGAATTATAAAAAATTTTTAAGAAAAAAGCATAACCTTGTGGCCAGACTGACTAATGCCGCAAAAGTTATCCCAATAAATATGCCTCCAAGAGAAATTACAAAAAATGATAGACCACCAGCCACATAGTCTAAAGGTATTAGTTTCTCCTCTCCTATTTGAATAAATTTTTGGAACATTGTGTAGAGGACCTAGAATGCAGTAATTTTACACAAGACAAGCTGTGTGTACTGAAGTTTACGATAAGTGATGGAAATGCATGTGGTTTTTTTTTCAATTTAGAGTGAGAAAAATAGTGTTTCCAGCTATTCTCCAGTACCCTTTATCCCGGCCCCCAAGGCAAAAAGTCAAAATTTGGTCAAAAAATTTATCCAAAAAGGTGCCGTCCCCCACCTGAAAACATGTTTTCTACACGTTTAAGGCCCTGAAACACACAAAGCAGTTGTTTAAACCACTCTTTGAGAGGACTTGCTGTAATAAACTCCGGCCGAAATTTCATAAAAAGTTGTACTACGAACTTCTCAAACGGTCATGCCCACGTTTTTAAAATTGGTGCCTGGTAGGATTAGTTCATGACAAAAAATGGTCATTCAGGGTTTTCAAAAAAAGTGGCCACTTACAATAATCTACCTACTGAATAACGGAAAAATCACAAAGAGTAGAAGTCATTCGGAAGGAAATTCTAAACTCGATACCATATCAGAAAGCTGTTAAGGAGATATTCTCGACACGAAAGTATTGTCCTAACTTTTGTGTTTTTAAATATGCTTTTAGAGCAGGGCTCGGAAATCCAAATTTTCAAATAAAGGACATTTGGGTAAAATAAAAGATATTTGGTCAAAAAGTGCCATTTTATCCAGTGCTTATTGATTTTCGAGCAAAAAATAAAAATTTTGACCTAGAATCTCAAAATTTCTAAAGATTTCGGATCTCAAATAAAGGACAAATCTTTAAATGAATGACGTTTCTGAGCCCTGTGTTAAAGGGCATGATCGTGCCGATGGGAGGAAAGGCGCGAACCAGCAGTTCTTTTCTTTCTCGATAAATTTTTACATTCGTTCTCGTCTAGATTTTTTAAGTTTTCTGTCTAATTTTTAAAAGCAGTAAAAGGTCATCTATATCAGATTTGACGCAGAACGAGTGAAAAATAGGACGATTCGAAAAAATTCGAAAAAAACTGCTGGTTCGCGCCTTAACGCACGATCATGCCCCTTTAACTACATCATGGTTAAAGGGACCATGTCAACTATATCATGATTGAGGGGATCATGTTAACTATATCATGATTGAGGGGATCATGTTAACTATATCATAGTTGAGGGGATCATGTTAACTATATCATGATTGAGGGGATCATGTTAACTATATCATGGTTGAGGGGATCATGTTAACTATATCATGATTGAGGGGATCATGTTAACTATATCATAGTTGAGGGGATCATGTTAACTATATCATGATTGAGGGGATCATGTTAACTATATCATAGTTGAGGGGATCATGTTAACTATATCATGATTGAGGGGATCATGTTAACTATATCATGGTTGAGGGGATCATGTTAACTATATCATGATTGAGGGGATCATGTTAACTATATCATAGTTGAGGGGATCATGTTAACTATATCATGATTGAGGGGATCATGTTAACTATATCATAGTTGAGGGGATCATGTTAACTATATCATGATTGAGGGGATCATGTTAACTATGTCATGGTTAAGGTAATCATGTTAACTATATCATAGTTGAGGGGATCATGTTAACTATATCATGATTAAGGTAATCATGTTAACTATGTCATGTTTAAGGTAATCATGTTAACCATATCATAGTTCTCAAATATCTTTTAATGTTCTCAAAGCTTTTTCCGATCTGAAATATCTTTAAATAAAGGACGTTTCCGAGCCCTTTTTGGAGCCATATTTTGTCGACCACTCGGTAATGCAACTCCAGACAATTTTGTGGTGCGGTGCCGATTTCTCAGACAACAGACAACAAACTTGTGCAGAATTAAAGATTGTGTTATTATCATCGATACCAGAATTTCAAAATTCTTTCGAAAAATGCTCAGAGATCGAACTGAAAAAGAAAAAAATAACCAAAAAAGGTGATCAGTCTATTGCGTTTCGATTCCTAGGGCATTCTTTGAAAGAACATTGAAAGTCTGATATTATGATGCTTATTCAATTTTTAATTCTGGACAAGTTTGTCTGTCATCCCAACACCGAGTTGTCCACAAAACATGACTTTGAAAACGCATTTGAAAAACACAAAATTAGGATGATCCTTTCGTGTTGACATTATCTACTTAACAGCTCTCAACACCCCCCCCCCCTTTTTTTTTAATGTCTCTTGACTTCAACTTCAGAAGCTGTTTCACACTTTCCGATACTTTCTGTTCCTGTCTGTTACCGGAATTTTTTTTAGTCATCGTGTTCATTGAAATGCATATTTTAGTACACACCGCCTTCGTTTTTTTAACTACATATCGTCAATCTAAAAACTAGAATAAAATCCTTACCACAGTGACTCCATCATTAAATAAAGCTTCACCAAAAACATTTACACTAAAAAATAAATTTTGTTTTTTTAAATTTACCGTGAGAATTTCACTAACAATAAAACTCATTAACATGGACTTCTTCAAAAACAGCAATAACAGCCACTGGATCAACAGCACTTATCAAAGCGGCAAATAACAGAATTTCGAAAGGTGTAAACTGGACCGAGAACAAGTTGAATTGGCCAAGGACTAGAAGAGTGCTTCCTTAATACTAAAGTTGAGATTAGGGTATTTACAAGTACCGGGTGGGCATTAATATTCGTCTAAACTAAATTCTAAGTTTTTTTGTTCTAAGTTTTTTAACGAGTGTCTCAAAAGTTCGGAATGGACTTTTGAGCTACTTTTTTGAAGTAGAGAAATTATTGGCTCTATATGTGTTTACCGTATTTTTTCTATTAATTACCCGGAGTAATTATTTTTCAACCTCTGAAAAATCGGACAAAAATTATTTCGATCTCGAGATTTTTGGATGCAGAAACAAAACCTAAAAAGTGAAATCGATTAAGATTGTGATGAATAAGAAAACGCAAAAACCGATCTCCAAAATATTTTCTTTGAGCTGAGATATACGGTGCCTATGGGGGTAACTATTAGAGAGGGGTAAGTATTAGAGTTGGCTCGGAATCGATATTTGGACCAGAACCGGAATTTCGGATTTGTGAAAACCGGAACCGGAATTTTAGATTTTTGAAAACCGGAACCGGAATCGGAACCGGAATTTCACTTTTGCCGAAACCAAAACCGGAGTCGAAAAAAATAAGTTTTCGAAAAAAATCGCTGCTGTTTACATGATTTTTTGTATCTCTATATAGTATTTGGGTGGGTGGCTAACGCATATCTGAATCTATTATGTCCAAGACCGATTTTCTTCTAATTTCTGGATATTGGGTAAATTTTCGTGTTGAAGCCCACTTTTCTGCCATTTTTTGCAAATTAATGTGGGATATCTTTGCAGAACCCTCAAAAACAACATCTTGGCTTTCTCTTAAGCACAAATATTATATTTGAAATTGCGGCGCTAGTAGCGAATACCCTTCCAAAAATCCGACGTTTTAAAAATGCTGTAACCACCCTTGCAAACAACAAGTTTAGGCTTAGCCCTTATGCTTGAAGGGTGCAATGGTGCGCAAGCGTACGGAAGTTGTGACTAATAAAGAGTTTACGCGTATTTTCCGGGGTCTGGGACATAAATTTGGGTACTTTTTACTAAAATGAAAAAGGTGAAAATCCTTGGGCGGGGGGGGGTTGGTATTCGCTACTAGCGTCGAAATTGCTTGTAATAATTTTTTTCTTGCCCTCCAAATTGGTGATGGTGCATTTTAGCCTGTATTTAAGGTGGATTTTTGTGTTCAAGCCCACTTTTAGTATAGTTGAGTGTTCAGGTGGAATCTCTACAGTAAAACTTTGATATAATGTACACCCTGGGGAGCAGGTCAGGTGTACGTTATAGTAGACGAGGATAGGCGAGGATATTCGAAGGTAGGCGAGGTAAAGTAGAGGGGTTAACAGGTAGGGTGGATGATCTACCCTAACCATTAACGCAATCAAAAGATTAATCAACCCGAACTACTAATGTAAATGAACCACCATTGCCCGAACCACAAGAATAGTGCCCGAACCACTAATGTCTTCGAACGGCATAGGCGCCGATAGGCGCCTGCAGACCCTATTGATATTTAACACGAAAATTCGTTCAAAAGTTTAAAATGCGCGTTAAAAATCAGCCGAGCAAGAGCAAAATTATGATACAGTTAGGCCCGGAATTGATATTCGAAGTGGAACCGGAATTTTAGTTTTGTGAAAACCGGAACCGGAATTACATATTTTTTCGCGACCGGAACCGGAATCCAAAAAAGACCGGAATTCCGGGAAACCGGAACCGGAATTCCGTGCCAACTCTAGTAAGTATCAGAGAGGGTGTAATTAATAGAGAAAATTCGGTACGCGGTCGCCGAAAAAATATACCTTGGTCCCCCCCCCTATTGTTTTTTGCAACCTTTTTTTTGTAGCATGATTATCTGGTTAGCACAGGCTTTCTTCGCAGATTTCCATTTTTGAATGGGCGCCTTCAAAATTTCTAAAATTTCGAAGATAACTTGACTATGTTTCACTCTCATCTTGTAAAGCAAGTCACGGAGGTCGATTTGGTATCTAAAATTCATTTTTATAATTTTGAAGGCTTCCATTGGCCCTGTCCATACTATGGACTCCATAGTCAGGGTCAACTTTTTCTCACATTCAAAAAATGTCACCATTTCTCTTCAAATTATTGTATTTTGATGTTCATGACTCTAGGGCAACTTTTTGTGCGCTACACAAAAATTAAGACAGTTTTTCCACGGGTTTTTTTTTAAATTTGACGTATGAAAACTGGTGCACGAACAAAGTTGAAGGATCCACAAGGGTCAATTTCGGGGTCAATATTTTCTGAAAAATTTTTAGATACAACATTTCATATTTCTGTTAAAGCCATCTGGTAGCGCTCAAAAAGTTGAGTTTGGGTCACAAATATAAGATTTAGCTTTTTTCATCAAAAAATTAATATTTTAGCACTTTTGAAAAAAGTTGACCCCAAAAACTTGAAGGATCAGCTCGACTGTGGACAGAGCCGTTCGAAAAAAATCTGGAAATTCTGGGTTAGAATGATTATAGTTAGCATGATCAGCTCAACCATGATAACCTTCAGAACAACAGAGGGAACGATTTTTCAATAAAAAAACAGAGGAGACCAAGTTTTAAATGATGCCCCCTAAAGGTCAATAGGACCATTAAAATTTAGTCAAAATGACGCCGCTCTTGATATAACGCCACCTGGAGGCCAGTCCCAAGGCGTGGCCTGATATCGATGGCCGACTTTATAAGCATTTTAATTAAGCTGTGCATCGTTACGAATAATAAAATCAAAAAAGGAAGGTGATTTTAAAAATTTGGCCAGTATTAAGGTCCATCCTGTAATTACAAGTTCAAACCTATAGCCACAGTATTCCAAATAGTTCCGACTATGGCAAATAACAGGACCGAATCAAAATTTTCGAATAACTGTCTGTTGGGCATGAAATAGCCGGCATCAAAAATAATTGGAGGTAGAAGATAGAGAAAAAGGTGTGTGAGTTCAGATAGTACAGCTCGTCGCTCACATTCAATTGTTTGAGGCCAAAGCCGAGCACTAATCCAACCACAATAAGAAGGGCTGAGTCAGGAATTGCCTCGCCAAATTTTTTATGCACATGAAACACTAAAAAATATTATATTAACACTGAAAAAAAAACTGACACCATATGCAGGTGCAGCATGGTCGATTCTAGGGTTGGCCTCCCTCCCTCCCCCCCCCCCCCGCTCCTCCCCCCGCAAAAAAAAATTGGCCAACTCCCCCCCGCAAATTTTTTTAGTCTAATCTCCCCCCGCAACCCAAAAAGCGGGGGGGGGGGTTGGAGGCCAACCCTAGTCGATTCCACATTCACATGTGTCAAATTTTAATTTTATTTCCGAATTTAATATACCTTCCGGGACAAAAATCATTTAAAAAAGCAGTATCTTACATTTGACCTCGAGTTTAAAATTTAAAGGCACCTAAGTATAGAATCGACCAGGCTGAGCACTTATCTGGCGTCAGAATTCGGCTTTTGCCTAGCAGAGACGTCAAACGTTAAAGTTCCGAATCGTAATGGGGGTAAAAAATAGGATCAAAATTTTGAGGTAACAACCGGTAGTCCAGAGTTACAGAAAACCACTTTTAAACTTACATATTTTTGCAAAGCCACAAACTGATGGTATAAGGGGTTGCAACATTTTTAAAATTGAAACTAACTATCTAAAAAAATCTACATAAATGATTTTAAAAGCTGCATCTTGAGTTGATTTAATTTTGACAAATTTAATCAAATTTAATAATTGCCTCGAATCTTTCTGGCTTCTTAGTTTCGTGTTCATGTCCATTGGTTCTAGAATCTCTAAGGACCTCTGAAGTTTCTGATTGTTTATTTAGTGTTTCTCCATGTGAAGTAGGGCAGCCGAATAAGTTGATTAGTAGGAATACTAGGCCAAATAATATAGTTATTCTCATTAAGTCAACTGTGTGCAGTTATTATCGTAAAAACTACCGTATTTCCTCTAATTTCTCCCACGGGGGAGTAATTAGAGGCATGCAATTTTTTCAAACTTTAGGTGGCCTGAAATTTCTGTTTTCATTTACTGTTTGAGCTGTGTAAAAAGTGCCTGTTAGATTTTTAAAATCCCTCTCAGGCACTTTTTACACTGCTCAAACAGTAAATGAAAACAGAAATTTCAGACCACTTGAAGTTAGGAGGAGGGGGAGTAATTAGAGGGAGGGGAGAAATTAGAGGAAATACGGTATATTATAGTTTATAATGTGAAGGGCCTAAAATAATAAATAAAATTTTTGAATTTTTTCCAAGTTAACTGTATCTTACGAAATTGCTGAAATTTGCCTTACTTTTTTTGGAAATCGTAAAACGGAGAAAAAAATAACCGGGAAAAAATTCTGTTCCACCTCTGTATTGTTCTTTTTTTTCAAAAAAAAAGAGTAAACTAAGAACAACAGGCTTAGTTAGGTCAGAAACCTTTAAAAGTTGTATACGCCCCACGCGTCCCACAGGAGAGTGTGGCAAGCCTACAAAATTACAAATAAATGATCGAACATCAGCAGATCAATCTATTTAACTTCTCCAAAATAGCGAAAATAAAGAGTGGAAATGGGGGGGGTATGATTTTTAGAAGGAAATTTTGGTAGTTAATAGAGTTGTTGCAAAGCAAGAAATAAATCAAATTGTAATTGAAACTAACAGCAGCGAAAAACTTGTTTATTTAGTGGGTTTAAACGTCTCTTGAGTCATTTTCACTGCAAACAGACATTTTGTTTTTTGACATACAGTCGAACCTGGATATAAGGCCACCCCAAAAAGTTCGTTCCCGCCTAGGGTCCGACACTTTTTTACGGGTTGTTGTTTTAACAAGGGTTGCTTTTCACAAAATCAAACTTAAATTATTGATGACAAAAATTATTATGAACTATCTGCATGTAATAGAAATCAGAAATTCGCAATGAATATATCAGGTTTTTCAGAAAGTTGGCGACCACTTTTGATAACACTTTTTTGTTTTTTTTCTTTCATTCGCCAGATTCATTCATTACCCACATGGCTTTGAGTTAAAAAATTCGGCAACGAATAACCGAATTTCAAGCTCGTTGCAAAATCTTTTTTTAAATCGCATTCTGCAGTGAATGGAACAATTTTTAAGTCTAGAAGAGCAAGTTCCGTGAATACTGCGTACGGCACAGCTCAGCCCAAAGGCATCTAGTATCTTTTTCTCCGCTTTGAATTTGATTTGTTGATGTTTGCAATTATTATGAAACACAAATAAGAGCATCCCCCGGACAAAAAGTTTGTTATCATATTTTTATTCTTCGATTCTGCTGAAAAACAAAGTAGAAAAAATCAAGGACAAATATGTTCATTAAGATTTTTTGGTTTCATTGGTTTTCAGTGATGGTCGCAAACTTTCTGAACAACCTGATAAAAATAAATAAAAAAACATTAAAAGTTCAAAAATCAGGCGAAAAGTGACGCTACTCGGTAATACGCCCCCCCCCCTCTCCAAAAAAGTTACTCGGGAATACCCCTCCCCCAAATCGGACTTACTGTCATATAACCCCCCAAATCAAGATTATTAGTGGTGGACGAAAGTCATTTTCAAGTAATAATTTTGCCATAAAAAGACCACAAAAGCAATTTTAAAGGGGATCAAGGGCTGTGGAATAATACAGGGGCCACCTTTTTTAGGTGCTTTACCATGTTTTTCAACTCGGGCTGTGACAAAAATAGACTCTATATGCATTTTATGATCAAGTGTTTGACTATTTGAAAAACAGTTTGAATTGGCACAAACTAAAATAGCACATTCTACTCCTTCCCAAACAAAGACCCTCCCCCTCCTCCTAAATTAGAAAAACGTGTTTGTGGCATTATGTTTTTGACCCATTTTTCGAGTACTTCTTTCAGGCAAGTCACCCAGGACTCTAAATCGTCCTTTTTAAAAAGATTTGTCCTTTTTTTTGGCATCCCAAGTCTTTTTCACTTTTGAAAATTTAGTCAAAATCTTTTTTTTTTCGCTTCAAAATGGCAACAAGCACTGGATAAAATGGCCCTTTGACTTCAAAAACAGTCAAAATATCCTTTTTTACCCAAATGTCTTTTTTTTTTAATTTTTTTTATTCGAAGCCCTCAAGTTACCCCTCATTTTGCAGCTCATTTCACTGCCTACAAAATAAGAGGCAATTTGCCTGAGAGGAATATTGAAAAAGTAGGTCAAAAACCACTATTTTGACCACTATTAAGAATCTCGATTTGGGGGGGGGGGGGTGGTTGTTATAATCGAGTAGAGCCCAAAAATTTCTAAAACAAATGACTTTTTTGACTCGCTGGCATTATTTTGACACCGTTTCGACACGCTGCGATGGGCAGGTCCTTAGTTAATTACATTCTCTTGCAAACAATCAATACAGTTGAACATAGTTAATCCTTAGTTAAAAAAGCAAAAATTACAGTTATATAACTGCTAGTTATATAACTAGTTATGTAACTAGTTAACTGTAAAAATAGTTGAAAGTCCATAGTTTTTCCTGAAGTAATTCCTGAAATTCAATGTGGCAAAAAAAATTTCATTTAGAAAACAATCCACATATTTTTGAACAATTTTTTCGAATATAAAACGGAAAAACTGCATTTCTGATGAAAAAGTCCCACCCTTAGTAAAAAAAATCGCAAAAAAGTACACAACAAGGTTTTTTCTACCTTTTGACTTTTTGTCTACCTTTTGACTAAAAAATTGAAAAAACTGAAGACGGCAATTTTTCACAAAAAGATGGCACTTTTTAGTACCGTCCTGCCTATTGTTTGCATTTAAAACGCGCCAATTTGAAAAATGGGGTTTGCGCTCAAAAACTGAGGTCGTTTAACATGGGAAAAGACACTTAGACTATTCTTTTGGCATCAAAGCACAAATAAGTGATTAACATTATGCAAAAAATGATTGAATTGTGCTCAAGCACCACTTATGTGCTGGTCGGTGACTGAATTCAACCACTACTACTATTCTCTATGGATTAGGGAGGTGAGCAGATGAACTTGCACAAAAAACATAACAATTTTTGTGTTCACTTTTAAAAATTAAGCAGTCAATAGTGTGCCTAAATTTAGATGTGTGCAGTCAGTGAAGTCATGCACCATTTACACGAACCATCAATTTTATGGTCTAAAAAATGATCGAGATTAAAAGAATAGTCTTTGATTCTTTTCGGTGGAACTCCACCATACTTGGACACGCAAAAATAACAGCGGCGGCGGCGAGCGGTGGGCTGCCAGAAAAACAGCGGCAGCGGCGGAAAAACTGGCGGCGGCGGCAGCGGAAGGGCAAAAAAGCAGCAGCAGCGGCGGGGAAAAATAGGAGCGCCGCCGGCAGCGGCGGGTCAAAAATGAGCGGCGGCAGCGGCGTGTGAAAAATCTCATTCACTATTTCATTAAAAAAAATTAACTCTCGTTATTATTATATTTTTGTAACTTCAAGTCATCTGAAATTTTTATAACAATACACTTGGAAATTCAATCAAATGTTTACCGTATTCTCTTTAATAGTTCCACATGTGGCAATATTTTTTAATAACGCGAAAATCGGAAAATTCAAATTCGATCTAGATATTTTCAAGTGCTCATCTAAGATCTGAAAAGTGGAATCGGTAGAGCTCGTGGAAGTTAAGAAAACGCACAGATCAGATTTGCAAAATTCTTTCTCTAAGCTGAGATATAGGTCCTCAAAATTAGGAGTGTGAGTTTAATAGGGAGTGTGGGAATAATAGAGAGAATATGGTATTCACTGTAATAATATAAAGTAATGCATACAGAAGAAGCACAGGAATAGATTAGAGAAAGCAATTAAATGTCGATTAATTGTTTATTTGTAACGCAGTTTTGTAAAGCAAAAAATAAATATAAAAACAAATTTTAAAGGTTCAAATAAGCGGCGGAGGCAGCGGCGGTGACTGAAAAAGAGCGGCTGAGGCAGCGGCGCAGACTAAAAATGAAGCGGCGGCGGCAGCGGCGGCCAAAAAAATACAGCGGCGAGCGGCGCCGCTCGCCGCCCGCCGCTCGCCGCTCGTCCAAGTATGATCTCTACTCCTTAAAAGACCATTTGACTTAATAAGCACAACTATTTGCGAAATTTGAATACTCGCGGGACCGAAAAGCCCGAGCCGACTGTATCATAGAAGCTTGCAAAAGTTTATTGAACTGAAAAATTAATTTCGTTTAAAATTTTTCGAATCGTCATGATTGATGGCATGCCCTCTTGATTTGTGATCTAACAGCTTCAGGAAAAAGTTTAAGAATAACTTCCAAAATCTGGACCTGTTCTTCTTTTTTTTAATAAAATATTTTTGCAGTGTACAACAAAGCATTTCAACATACACTGAAGGCAAAACAAATTAGTCATGTCTGCTTCTTTTTTTTTGCAAAGATCATTTCATAGACAAAATATCACTCGGCGCAGTGTTTTTTCAAGCAGCATAGAAAGTGGGTAATCAGTGCATCATTTGGGTCAGCTGTTTTTTTACAAACAGTTTTTTCAGAGTTGACTTGTCAACTCTCCAGCAGATTTATTTTTGTCTTGTTTAAACTTTCTTCGGCACTAGTGTTATATACCTTCCTTCCAAATAGCTAGTGTATGGCATCTTCCCCCCCCCCTCTTCTCTAATAATTTAGGCTTAGGGCCTTATATATTTTTCTCAGGGCCTGGACATTATGAATATCATCTTTTTTAACCTGGGAAAGGCGGAACATACTACTTGTGCAGAATTTCACGCTGAACGACCAGTGACAACACGAAAGCTGAAAAAAAAAACTTTGGTAAGAGAAAAGATTGAAACGGGTAAAACACCTTCTAAAAATAGGCCACTTTCACCTACTCCTAATGACCTGGGCCAATTTTTCCCATCGACATCGATTTCGATGGGAAAAATTGGCCCCTGGAGTATGAAGAAAATATGCGTACAGTCAAACCTCCCAAAAACAAACCCCCAAAAGTTCGTTCCCGCTTAGGGTGCGGCACTTTTTCACCTCGATTTTTCAAAATTTTTTCTATTTCTGTTTTTACAGTCTGGTTGGATTACTATTTTACCGATCGTTTTAGCGAAAGAAAAGAGCAAAAACTCCCATTAACGTGAGGTTTTTTGAAAATGCAGTTACGTTAATGGGAGGTTTTGTCGACTGTACAAAACAAACAAGCAAAAATTTGATATCTGAAGGGTCTCGACAAGAACAATGCCTCGACATCTTATCAGAGAATGTTTATTTCAAATATTTTCATAGATTAATAATGTATTTCGTTTTTATACGACATTATAATTACCTTTTCTGGCTTTATCTAACTATTTACCTGATGGGCCAATTCCTTCAAAACATTTTTTCAAAAGAAAACAATCTCAACCGACAATAACTAAAGAAGAATTCATAGCTGGCATTATGGCAGTTCTAGAGATCAACTGTATGACAGACAACTGTAGCAATGAAGCAGTGATTGATATTAATGAAGACCCACCTCTTATCCTTGAGCAGTTCTTCTCAGTCCGAGCCAGCTATTCTCCAGGCCTATTGCTGACTCTAATCAAGGCACCTCCGTTCAAAGAAGACGAAAAGTCATATATTTACGTGGTCACCTCAACTCTGACCATCTATGCTCAAGGAATAAGTCAGGAAGAGTTGGATGTTTACCATAGAACCAAGCTTTCTTCTAATAAAACTAGATGTCTAGTGGTTTTAAAAATGAATACTGGCCGGAAATAATTACTGACAAAGACAAACCAGATGATATCAAGGAATTTTTCAATTCTTTGGAGAAAGGAATCGTAGGTTATATACTTTTACTAGGGTTGGGTGATAGATAATTGTCCGGATAAATAGGATAATTTTCCAGCATTTCGCATATTAAGCTTATTTATTAGAAAATTGCACAAATAAAATGAAAAAATTGCTAATCTGGGCTGAAGTACAGTATAGTTGAGTGTTAATTGTACTGGAGGGTTGACTGTACTGGGGAGTTGACTGTGCTGGGATTATGTCATATCATGTCAATTCCATGTCATGACCATGTCAACTATATCATAGTTAAGGAGATCATGTTAACTTTATCATGGTTAAGGCGATCGTGTTAACTATATCATAACTGGTGTACCAAAAGTCCTTGTGGAGATTTTAACCCATTTTGCAAAACAAAAATTTCTCTTATAACAAAATCCAAACAATAGGTTTTGTAGCTCTGAACCTCTTCTTTCAAATGGCATATCGTTTTTAGCTTGACTATATTGGCTAAGTCACCATTTGGCTCCAAACACTTGTCTGGTCATTTTGAAAGGGTTACCAACGTTTTCATCACTTTAACTGGTCAAATGTTTTATTGAATTTTAAGCGTCACTACAAAATTCCAACACCATGTTGTAGCGCATCTCAAGAGCAACAAAACACATATTACAGAATGATTTTTGAAAATCTGAATCTTGAGATATGGCCTTTTAGAAAAAAACAATTTCTTGAAAACGTTGGTAACCTTTTTAAAATGACCAGACAAGTGTTTGGAGCCAAATGGTGACTTAGCCAATATACCGTATTTCCTCTAATAAGCGCGCCGGCGCGCTCATTATTCAAACCCCCAAAAATCGGAAAATTTGGAATTCGATTTCGAGATTTTTGGGTGCTCAACTAAAATCTAAAAAGTGGAATCGGTAGAGCTCGTGGGAGTTAAGAAAACGTATCAAACAGCTTTGGAATAAAAATTCTCTGAGCTGAGATATAGGCCCTCAAAGTAGGGGTGCGCGCTTATTAGAGCATGCGCGCTTATTAGAGGAAATACGGTAGTCAAGCTAAAAACGATATGCCATTTGAAAGAAGTGATTCAGAGCTACAAAACCTATTGTTTGGATTTTGTTATAAGAGAAATTTTTGTTTTGCAAAATGGGTTAAAAATCTCCCCAAGGACTTTTGGTACACCAGTTAGTTGAGGGGATCATGTTAACTATGTCATGGTTAAGGTAGTCATGTTAACTATGTCATAGTTAAAGTGATCATGTTAGAGTCGACTCTCGATATAGTGACACCCCCTGGGATCGACTTTTAGGTGTTAGTTAGTTAGTCATCCGAAGAATCAGTTGGATTAAAACCGATTATATATAATAATTTTAATGACACCGCAAGGCCGATCTCGAGGCGTGTCACTATATCGAGGGTGTCCTTGCATCGGTATAATTTTATTCACCGAAAACATAACATCAAACAGTTAAACAGTTAAGTTAAAAACATCAAAGAAATCAGTTAATTTGCTTTGTTTTTCAACTTTCTTTTGCTCTTCGCAGAAGAATTCACCCAAAGCGTTGCTGTGACTAAGAATGCAAAACAACAAAAATGACTGCAAAAACTGAGATGTGTGTTTTCACTGTAAAAAATGCGCACTTATTTAAAAAAATTTGACCGAAATTCGAATGTGTCACTATATCCAGAGTCGATTTATAGTCAGTGTTCGATCTTGAGATGTCACTATATTAAGGATGTCACTATATCGGGGTGTCACTATATCGAAAGTCGACTGTATACACTTTTTACTTTAACATTTGCTGACCATTTTTATTTATAAAAATTTCAGGACTGGCCTAGTGTGATCAAACCTCGAGCTGATAGATTTCTGAAAGAAGGCAAATCACCAGGTAAATGATTAAAGGTTAGCGTCCTATATAACACGTCCAGTGTTTTCAAAAGTTAAGGTCAAGTTCAAGGTCAAGGTAAAACTTGACTTTAAAACTTCAAGGTCGTTTTTCTCGATCTTTTATTCCCTGAAGTCAAGATTTTGCGCTGAACAAAACGTACTTTTCAGAATAACGATATCACTTCTATACAATTAAATATAGTCTAAAGTCAAGGTAAAATCACCTTGATTTTACCTTGACCTTGACTTTCGGTAAAATCAAGGTGATTTTACCTTGACTTCAGGCTATATCTCATCGTACAAAAGTGGTATCGTTATTCTAAAAAGTACGTTTTGCGCGAAATCTTGACTTTAGGATATAAATAAATGCGAAATTCTACAGTTAACGACTGGGCTCAAAAAAACATTTTGAGATTTTTATCCCGTGGGTCAAAAACATGGTTTACCACATTTAGAGGACCAAGGGTATTATGCATATAGAGCTCGTATCTCAGACACAAATCGCTCACAAGTAACTCTAGATGCAGGAAAAAGTATGCATGCTGGAGTTTCTATATGCGGTAGGTCTCCCTCAAGGCAAAAGTCAAATTTTTCACATTTTTTAGTTTTTTTTAACTTTTGACCGCCACCTATGTACAGGGTGTCGCAAAATTACGCGTGCATTTTTGAAAATTTTTGCGAGGTAGCTCCTTGCCCGGTCGATTTCCGTCTTTCGGGAACCATACCCGCGGAAATCTCCACATTTATATGGTTTAGGAGCATAAACACAATATAATTGCAGATTAACACACAACAAATTTATTGACATGAAATTACAGCATTTTCAACACAAAATCACTCAAAATGTTTTCCTTCTGCAGTGATGCAGGCGATCGAACGAAAGCGGGGCGGAAATCAGAATTCATTCTGAAAACAGACAAATAAGTTGGTTATAGCAACCGCTTTTTGAAGAAACACACAAAAATGTAAGAAATAAACAATATTTGATAAAAAAAAATTCAAAGAAATTTCAAACAACTTTTAAAAAAGTGCACGCGTAATTTTGCGACACCCTGTACATGTAACCAAAGCGTTCAAAAAGTATGATTTTTGGTGTTTTTGAGCTATAATAAGATACACATCCTGCATTGGGCCCTAGTGGAGAATCGGTTACCATTTTACCTTGGTCCCCTCTGTTCTTTTTTTTAAAAAAAATTGGGACCGATTCTCCACTTTCTTGCCTTTTCGCCACGGCAAAGCAGAAAAGGATACTAAAAATATTGGAGCACCTCTGCCTTTTCCCCACCAGTCAACTCGGTCCTACCCTCACCGGTAAATTTAGCTTGGGGACCCAGGCAAATTTTTTTACCTTTTCCAGTAAAAAAATTTGCATTGGTTCCTCAAGCTAAATTCACTGGTGGGGCAGGGCCGAGTTTAGCCAAAATATTATTCTAATCCAAACTTATTGTCCCCTCTCTTATAGGTCTGATGGATAATGAAAAGCTGTCTTTATTCATCTCCCAATTGGTGATGAAGGTGCTTTTTGACCTGTCCTCAAATGGAATAAGTGCACTCATGATTATCGACCCTCAGAAAGACGATCAGAAAATTTTCGAAAGCTTGTTGAAAAATGCTATCGCATTGAATGCTGACTTTAGTGCTAATCTTCTTTATGCTATATTTGATGAATCTACTCCACTGCATGATTTATCAGTGAATGTGCGCATCTATCCAGCCATCAACAAGGTGACCATCCATTCAGCTAGTATAAAACTTCCTATGGCTGATGACGAGGAAGTGATCAGGGAATTCGGCAGAATGACCATTGGACCAAAAGGGCACGTCACAGGGCAGCTATTGGAGGCAGCAAACTGTTTGAACATGCCTTTATTATAATGGTCTCTCATGGAACGGTTCATATATGTGGAGGAGGCAAAAAGCTGATTACTGCTGAAAAAGGGAATATCCCTCAATTCTTTGAGCTCCAGAAATGGTTGCTGGCGAAATTGAAAGAAAATGAATCTTATGATTTTCCAGCTGGATTTCAAGAAAATTTTATCAGATCTGGTTGATTTCAGTTGTTTCATATTAAAATCCCTTGCTTAATAAAAAAACTTTTGATAGAAATAGCGTTTCACGAAATCATCTAATTTTCAAAATTCTGTATGTTTACCGTACATTCTCATTTAAGTTTCCTAGGGAGTTTTTTTCAATTTTTTAATGCAGTCAAACCTCGATTCAACGATCACTCTTGGCCTTAGCGGGCCGTTAAATCGAAGTATTCAATGAGACCAGATTCTCCTGGACAAGTAAAAAATAAGTTTGCGAGGCTCCCTTATCAGACCGGCTCGAGTGTTACCAGGTTTCTTGTCCCACGGCCCCGTGTCGAAGCTATTACTTTATAGAAGTCCCGGGAGAAAAGTGCTTAGTCAACCCTGTTGTTTTTTACTCAAATTTTTGAAAAAGTGATTGGTCCTCCTGTTATTGTTTTTGCTGTTTTTCAATTTTTGTCGCTGCTTGGTCTTACCCCTCCCAAAACCGCTCCTCGGTTTTTCCCTCCCAATAATTTAGGATTAGGCTTCGGGTCTCAGGGCCTGACTATCACTAATATCAGCTTTTGTATAATTTTTTTTCAACCAAGCACTTTTGGGGGACCCCTATAGTGTAGTAGGGCAGAAATGTCTTTTGGTTTAAACACCTGTTTAATTTTCTCGAATTTCAGTTTAATTGTTCAAATGTGTATATTTATTTAATTGAGCGGCACGAAATAAATTCAAATAATCATATTTTCTACAATTTATTGTATTTGAATTTTTTACATACAAATTATATTTTATTAAAACTAAGATGATCAATGACAGATTAGTTGCATTTGCATTACGGTCGAACCTGGATATAAGGCCAATCCCAAAAGTTCGTTCCCGCCTAGGGTCCGACACTTTTTTTAACTTAAATGTTGAATATTTTTGACAGTTCTGTTCAACAGTCTGGTCGCAAATATCGCAAGGATTCCGATTTTGCCGATCGTTTTTCAGAAACCTAATATTTTTGGCTCTAAAAAACCAAAAAAACCTTGATATAAGGCCACCTGTTTTCAGAAAAGGATGGGCTTATATCGAGGTTTTGTTTTTCAAATAGCGAAACTTTTTTATTTTTGAAAAACAATCGGCGAAATCGGAATCCTAGCGATATTTGGGACCAGACTGTAAAAAAGGAACTGGCGAAATATTTCGAAAATCGAGGTGAAGAAAGTGTCGGACCCTAGGCGGGAACGAACTTGTGGGAGTGGCTTATATTAAGGTTCCACTGTAAATTCTAAAATTTGATTAAACTTGTCTTTTGTGATTTTTTATGTCGATTAAAAACTTTCAGACTGCCTGAGCCATGAACAACTACAACCACTATCGAGACCGAGATGACTTTGCGCACAGAAATAATATGCCTCCACCGAAGCCTGAGCTTCGCACCCCTGTGTCAAACAGAAGTGATTTTGCGCGTGCTTCCATCCCTACTAATAGCACTACAGCACGCACTTCTAGAATGTAGGAATTTCGGCGCTAGTATAGAAGACCTTCCCCAACCCCTCTTTCCATAAATAAAACTGCCCATGTAACTACAAAATACCTGTAATCACTCAGGCATTAGGCTTGACAGTAGGGTTGCCCCCCCTCCCCCCGCTTTTGGGGGCCAAAATTTTTCGGATTTTGAGAGGGTTGAAAAATAGTTAATGAAGGTTTTGCGGTACTATTATTGTAGCTCACACCTCAGCCTGAGCCCAATGCCTGAGTCTACGCCCGAGCCTAATCTTAAGCTTAACTAACTATGCACACCACCTCAAAAGTAAATACTTTTTGGAGGGTTTTTTGTGTACTTTTCACTAAGGTGGGCCTCCCCACCTACACCCTTCCTTCATCACTCCCCGCAAAAAACCCCAGTTAAAAAGCTCTCAGATGAGATCATTTCAAGGATGGCAGCCAAGATGGATCAGAATTGATCGAACCAGATGAGTGGCAATATCCTGGCTTTGACGTCAGAAGGGTGTTTAAAGCCTGGGGGAGGCCAACCTTACTTTTCACTGTGGTTTTAGAAGGAAAATTTTTAAGAAGGGCGGTATTCTATACTATGGTCAAAATCTTTGACTTTTATATGTCTTTAAAAACTATTATTGAGCAATGGTAATTTATAATTACCGTATGTTCTCTAATAGAAGAAAACTACCCCCCTCCCCCGGTTCAAAATCATGTTATTAAAATTGTGTTTTTGACCCACTTTTTGAATTCTTCTCTCAGGTAAGTTACCACCCATTTTGTAGCTCATTTCACTGGCTACAAAATGAGTGATAACTTGCTCGAGAGCAGTAATCACAAATGAGGTCAACAACACAATGCAAGACACGATTTTGAACTGGGGAGTGGGGGTCTTCTATTAGAGAGAATACGGTAGCTTTTTACTCAAAAAATTCAAAAATTGAAAAATTGCCGCCAAAGTGTAAGTATTTTTACCCATTATCATATAGCTTTATTAATTTTCAGGGCTGAGCCCAGCAGAAACAGTGTAGCCGCCGGATTCGGCAGTCGTCCTAGTATTGCTCATCGACCAAGCTTAGCACCACGAAATAGCATAGTAACCGGATCATTGTCTGGGCGGATGAGTATGCTGCCAGTTAACTACAAACGCATCCCACAAATGTTGTTAAATAGACCAGCGATGCTGAACATCCCAAAGAACACTCAAGACAAGGGCCATGTGGCAAATATGTGCAATCGGATCTATGAATTCTTGCAGATGTGTGAAGAAAGCCAAACCCGCCAAATTTTCAATATACAGAAAAGACTTTGAGAGCACCATCCAACAGTGATTTTCGCAACATATTTGAGTTCTTGTTCCGACAACTGGACGACCGCTATATACTCGACCCCGAAGAAATATGGAAGAAGAGGTGAGAAAATACGGGTTTGAAAAAACATACCTTGATCAGGCAGTGCACGGTACTTTGGCGGCCTGGCCCAGGCCTAGTCAAGCAGCTTATGGCCTTATGCTAGGGTCGACCCGGGCCGTCTTTCATAGAGTCAACAAACTTTACACAGTCCACAAATTTTACATAGTCAACAAATTTCAGTGGTTAGGAGTTTTGAAACAGGTCGGCCCGTGCATATGTCTGGCCTTAGTCTCTCCTGTTACTTTTAGTAAAAAAATTCAAATTTCTCAAAAAGTATTAAAATGCCCTTTTCGCATTACAAAAACTGCAAAATGTTAAATATTTAAATTTTCATTTCAGCGATTCTCCATGTTTTTCAATGCGCTGAATACAAAATTTTTGCGTATAGCCGTCGCCGGGATCGACCATGAATGATCCCCCAAGCTAATTTTTTTAGCTCAGTCTACTATCGATATAGTGTAGGTGTAAAAAGTCCGTTCCCGCCTAGGGTCCGACACTTTTTTACCTCGATTTTTGAAAACATTTATCAAATCTGATTGGTCAGTCTGATCAGAAACACCGCAAGGATTACGATTCTGCCAATCGTTTTTTGTAAATGGCAAAGGCTTTACCGAAAAGACCCGCGCGTCTCGATATAGTGCACCCTCATTTTCAAAAAAGGCTACACTATAGTGAGAGGCGCGGGTCTTTTTCTTGGGGATAAGGCACGCAAAAATCGATATAAGATGCTAAAAATAAATAAAAATTTGAAGGGTTAACATTTTAAGTTCGGAATTATAGCGCTTATGCCTTTAACTGATATACCTTATCTATTTTTTGTCAAAATTTAGGTGTTAAAACTGTTTCAAGCACTCGGCTATCCCTATACACTCAAAAGTCTGCGATGGCAACAATGGGAGCTCAGCATTCTTGGCCAACTTTGTTAACGGCGCTCAACTGGCTTATCACTCTTATTGAGGTAAAACTAGATTACCTTCCGTTTTTCCACATTTTTTTTATTACAGGATAAGTCAAAAAAGTGCACTACTTTGGAAAATTTTTTCAAAGGCTTCCGCGGACAGCAAAATGCCAAAAAATTTTGAGAAAATTTTGACCCGAAAAACAGTTTATTACCAAATAAAATAAAAAAAATTTACATTATTTGGTTGTTCACAAATTTTGTAGCTCACCTAAAACTCACTTTTTTTAACAAATTTACTGCAAATATGATAATTAAGTCTAATAATATTTTTTCATGTTTAACATGTTTACCGTCATCAGATTTGAGTTTCGAGAAAAACAATTTTACTGAAATTGCATTGGTCGCCCTTACATTTCAAAAATTTTGAATTCCCGCCAAATTTTTTAGTTCAATTTTTTTTATCTAATTAAGACTTTGCAGTCATTTATAACTTCAAAGCTATATTGAAGTCAATATGAAAGTCAAAAAAATTTTTAATTTCAAAATTTGACAGGAATTCAAAATTTTTTCAAGTGGCAAGGGCTACGAAGGCGAAATTTCAAAAAAAAATTTTGTGTTTCAAACGTCAAATCTTATGATGGCAAACATAGCAGACGTGGTACTTATATAGAACATGCCCCACCACCATAATTTGCTCATATCTTGCCCAATCAGTCTCAAACAAATTATGGTGGCGGCGGGCATGTTTTATATGAATACCGACAGGGTAACATAATAAACATGAAAAAATTACTAGTCATAAATATCAGATGCCCCATGCAGTTGGTATAAAAAAGTAAGTTTGAGAGGGGCTACCAACTTTGTGAACAACCTAATAAAACAACACAACAAATAAAAAGAGGTGATTGAAAAAATAATGCAGTTTTTACGGTGCGTAGGCGTTTGGTCCCTTTTGTCGCATTTTCGGCGTTCTGCTCTATGCTCTGTTTTAGCCACTTAGGCTTATTTTTTCAGCCATTTTGTAGTTCTTAAGACATTTTTTTGGTCCCTAAGCCTAAGGCCTCACCCTAAGCCTAAGTAGGCCTAACTGGCTAAAACAGAACATAGGACAGAACGCCAAAAATGCGACAAAAGGGGCCAAACGCCCCTACGCCGTTTTTACGGCTCAACCTGCAGAGGCGAAAATAAATAAAAATTAATTTTTTTTTTAAATTTATATTGGTTGAAATTGCGCCAAACTTGAATTACCCCATTTTTCCAACTAATTTGGGGTGACGTTAAGTCAAGAGTTAACTGTAAATTTTTTTAAGGAACACTATGACCTTAATGAAAGTCTAGTAAAGGATGAATTCCATCTGACCTACAGCTACTTTACCACCTGCTACCGCAAATCAGCTGAAAGAGAAAAACATGGAGTTGACTGTGATTTTTCGGACGAACTGGAAATATACCGAAATCTGCTGCAACCACAAGACATGGACGAAGAAATAGCCAATCGCAAGGCCAACCGACTCAACAACGAGAAAATTATTCAGCAAATGAAAGAAGATGTGGAGCGGGTATTTTTTCATCTTGTTAATTATTTGAAGAAAAAGTTTTGCAGGAACATGAGGAGTGCAGAAACTTGATGGCCGAAAATGCAGATTTGGAAAATGACATTATCAAACTCAAGGACAATGTAGAAGCCTCAGAAGTAACTGTCTCCAGACAAGAGGAATTTATTGTAAGTGCAGTCGCAGCTTGATATATTCGGCATGTACAGGGTGCGTCAAAATTACGCGGCTACTCAAAAAATTTTTTGCTAGGCAGCTCCTTGCCCGGTCGGTTTCCGAATTTTGGAGCCCTAACCCTTGGAAATCTACTACTTTACTTGGGATTCTATGCACGATAACCAATGACTGATATTCCTTGGCTAATTTATGGCTTCTTCTCTTTTGCTTGCAAAATCCCATTTTCTAGTCAGAGTGACCCATCCCTTCTACAATTTGACGCCACACCAAAATGTTTGTCTATTTTTTAGTTAATGAAATCATCAAAAATAACAAGATCAATTATTTCTGATAAAAATTACTTCTTGATAGGAAGTTTAACAGAGAGAAACTACGGTTGTATTTCAGTAATATATTTTTTTCAACAACTAAGTCATTGGAAAAAACTTTCGCTTGAGCTGATTCTATGTGGCTATGACCGGCTATATTATTCACGTGCAAAAGCAGCTTTGATTTTAGTTACATCCTGTTCTTCCAAATATATTAGTAGTTAATATATTAGTTCCGAGTATATATTACCAAATATATCAGTACAAGGGTCGGCAGGCGCCTATCGGCGCCTATACAGACATTTTTGCAACAGACAATACCTAACTGCTGACAGTATATTCTTGCTTAGCGTACTCATTTGCCTACAAACGGTTTTAAAATTTAAACTCAAACTTTTTTAAATTTAAACTCAAATTTTTAAATCCCTCTCGAGGCGAAAAATTTCAAATTTGTGGCATTTTGTCAACAACAAACATAAGACCATAGGTCATTTTTAGATTTGACGCCAAACTTCAAAGTAGGAAAATGCACCATTTTTTACGTTCTTTTTTTTTAAACGAAAGCTGACACGCTAGGGATCCGATAAAATCTGCAACAAAAAATTCTTTTTATTTTCGACCTCATTTTTAAGCCTTTGGAGTCAAAAAAGTCCGGAAAAAACAAAATTTGGGAAAAACTCAATTTTTTTGTCAACCTTCAATTCTGACAGCGGATTCGTGTTCAGGCAATCCGATTTACCTTAGAAACTGTTCTCAAAAAAGGTTTTGCACTACTCTTAACATCTGTAAAAAGGTGTAAGAAAATTAGCAGCGGGACTAGAGCATACCATATTTTCTCTAATCATAGACCGTCTCTAATTATAGACCTGCCTGAGCCAATATACCTATTGAAGCATATTTTACTCAGCAAGTGTGATTAAAATGCTTAGGCTTAGAGGGACAGGGTTTTGGCCTCTCGCTTTGGCCTTAGGTATCTTCTCTTTTTTGTTTCCTTCTTTCAGCCCTCGGTTTAAATGCTGTCATCCCTTGCTTTGGCCTTAGGTATCTTCTTTTTTTTTGTTCCTTTTTTTTCAGCCCTCGGTTTAAAGCCCTCGGCCTAAGCCTAAGCCAAAACATTTAGAGCCAGATTAGTGGCTTTTATAAGATTGTGAAGGTGAAATATACTATCTAGATAAGTTCTTTTGTTGTGGCGAATGCTACATACCATTTGTTATGTATACCGTATGTGGGAGGTTTACTACAATTAGATTCTAATTTGATTTGATTAGAAATAGAATCTAATCTAATAGATCTAAAATTACCATGTAGTAAAAAGTGTTGGCGAAAATTGACGACGATAAATATAATGTAAGAAGTTGAGCTCAACGAGAATATGATCTGAAATAATGTGATTTCGAGTTTTAAGATAAGCCGAAAAAACATGAAGATATTTACAAGGGAACCGCCCAAACTGTAAACTCGAATTTGAAAATTCTGTTAATGCCATCTTGTAGTGAATTAATGATAAAATATTTTTTTGAAAACCACAAAAGCACCAAGGGAAAGTCTGCCAACTTTGAAGAATATTTTAAGCATATTGTCTCAATCAACCGAAGACATTTGAATGAAGCACTGATAGATGAAGTTAAAGCTGATTGTTTAAGATATTATTGTGTAACGATAGACCAAAATATTCTGAGCAAATGTCTCTATTTAAAAATTAAGAAAAGTGAGCAGGAATATTTAAAAGCTTAACAAAAAACCACATAGAATGCATTGTAATTAGTATACCGTATATAAGCGTATACAACAAGCAATACATTGTAAGACAAAGCATCGTGAAAATAATAATTAAGGGCGGTATCTACTATTTGTAATCCATCTAGAAGGTCCAATAAGCCAGTTTTGAATAGATTGCATTGTTTCGAAGAATGCTGAACCCATCCAGCGTCTGGCGTCAGTAGCGTTGAAGTTGTAGAGCGTCTGACCTGATCCTATTTTTGGGTACTCCAAGTTTCTCAGAGCCAAAGTTACTGGACGTCCTAATGCATTTGCTGTTGGACAGGTTTCTGGAGAGTGTGCCACAGTGCAATCTATCATGTCTGGAAAGAAATTTTTTTATTTATGTCAATTAAAATATCGAAACTAACTCTTGGAGTAACAGACACCAAATTCAAAATGGCGAACTGCTTCTTCAGACGCATTTTGCAGCACTGGAACAAAACCTAACTGTTGGCAGTCATTAAAAAGATGTTGATTCATGTGATCTCTTTGTCGCTTTTTCATTGTTTCGAAGGTAATTCCAACGTAAATAATGATAATTTCGTCTGGAAGTTCGCCTTTCTTCAAAATCACGTAGCTTATACCACTTCCTCGACCCTAAATAAATTTATTCAATCAACTAAACAATCACATCCAGCTTACAGGAAAAAGTGTGCGCAAAGAATTTTCAGCCTGTTGCCTAGACATGACATAGAGAGTGTCTGGGTGATACGGCATTGCATGGTAAGATGTCATCAGTCTCTCAACCCACCATTGTATACGTGGTAAATGTTGGTAAGTTTCCACGATGCGCAGGGGGAAGCCTTGACATGCCGGTCTGTGTTCGTGATAATGTACTCCATTCTTCAATTGTGGAACAGTGAATTGTGAACGTTCGGGATCGAAAGAATTGAGCTTGTATGAAGAACAAGTCCAGCAATAGTAAATGTCATATGCCGAATGTTTTTTCGAATAGAGTCTCCATCTGTCCAGCCTTGCAGTTGCTCGAATTGCACATTTCACGGCAGTTAAGTCTTTCCTTGTTTCTAAAATTTTAAAGTATGTAAAAATTGTGTCCACTTTCTGGCATTCACCTTCTGGCTCATCATGAGGATCAATATCCAAAATTCGAACACCTGCAAGCTCGATAGAAAAATTGGAGCGGCGAGATTGTGCAGAAGAGGAAGTCGACGAACGAGAAGACGAACTGGTCATATACAAGGGTACATAATCGCTGTCCTTACTGCTGCCAGTGACTGAAAATATAAGTGACGTAAATATTTTTACATCGTCATCACATACCATATTCAGAATCGGCAGGAGACGTAGGTTCTGCGATATCATCCTCATCAAGAAAGTAAGGTTGTTCATCTTCTAGCAATTCATGATGTTCATACACTGTTTGGCTTAACCAATCCATGAACGCATTTAGCTTCAGTGTTGCCTGTTCCCGGTTCGCTGACGGGACTCCATAAAATCGCACAGCTGGTTGACGTCTGATCTGCCAAAAAGCTATTATATGTCCATTATCATGCAGGTAGCTAATTTCAGCATTTTGACAATCTTCTCTCCAATTAAAAGGCAATTCTGGGATCTCTGCTGCTACATATATATCAAATTTAGGTCGATCGTCATCAAAGTCTATGGTTCCTTGCAATTCATCGTCTCGATTGAGCGCTGAAAAGTTAGATTAAGGATATGCGCATTTCAAGAAAAAACGTACTGTGAGGATCCTCGTTAAATCCAATTCTGACCCAAACATCTTTCATTCTACGTTTAGCCTGTATCCCAGTTGTAGACTTTGGGTATTTGTGAATGAACCTTCGACAAAAATTCGTGAGACGATTCAGTGGCATGATCCTTTCGACTAGTTCATGATCGTTTCTGACGACTTGTTGTACGTTCATTGCGTCGAAGAGTCGGTTTTTAAAAATTAACGTTAAATAAACACAAAATTGTCGAACTATAAAAACCTCATAATTTCTCCTGTTGTTTCGTCATCCCTCTTTCCTCCGAATACATCGTGGACGATATCAAAAAATGCATCCATTGTTCCGTAGAAGTGTATCTGATCGGGCTGCTGGTTGCTTCCGTTATCTATTATGCAGAAAAGAGGATCCTTTTCATCGCTTAAGCCATGTCGAATGGGATAAGGGATTCTTTGTTGATCCATCTATAAGATAAGATTAATAGAATTAATATGATTTAATCTATATCAAATCAGATATTTTACAGTCAATTTAGTCTTAATCTACCGTATTTCCTCTAATAGAGCCCCCTCTCTAATAGAGCCCCCCCCTTGTTTTTTTGACTAGAACTTCAGAGTTAGGGCCATTTTTGGTATACAATTTCAAGACTTTTGGGCATTCGAAAAATAAAGCCCCCGGGGGCTCTATTAGAGAAAATACGTATATCGCTAATACGTATATCGGTAGTATATCGCAGTAAATTTAGATTTAATTCGGTATAATTCGGTATTCGTATATAATAGTAAATTAGGCGAAGTTTGGTATATCACAGTTAATTTAGTCTCAATTCGGCATTTTAGTTTAACTACATAAAATAGTTGATAATTTACTACTAAATACTGCTGCTGTATCTACTACTGTAGACTTGACTGTATGATGTGCCCTTATGTGACAAAATATAGTTTTTGAAGGGGGACGCTAATCGAGAACCATTTGTGCAGAAAGTCACTAAAAATAGGTTAAAAGGTCAAGAAAAGTGAAAATAAAGTCCGATTCGAATCCCCCTTCAAATTACAGCACTTTGAATTGAACCAAATAATCTACAGTTAACTATATAAGTAAGAAAAGTGCAGTTGGAATTGATAATTAATTATAATTTACAATTTTCAAATTCAATAAAGAGAGGGGTATCTAATTATTTTTTTGTGAAATTTTACTCGTAAATTAATAATCATAAGTTATTGTAATAAAAATACCAACCTCAGCTTTTTTTGTGTCGGCTCGGCTGTTGTGAGAGCTGATTTTCGTTTTGAGCTCGTCGTTTGAATTGAAAATTAGAATAGGAAAATGTGAAGTTAATGGTCCTGAAAATTTTGAAAAAAAACGAATAAAATTGAATGAAAAGTTAGGAACTGTTCTGGTTTGCAGGGGGACGTCAATTTTTCAATTTATTATTCCAACTTTTAGGTTGATTATGGTGACTATGATTAAGGTGACAATAATCACCTTAATCAGCATAATTACTTATTAGCCTATTGGTATCGGTTACTGAAATTACCATGAAATTACCATGATCCCCATTATCAACCTAAAAAATAAAATAAAAAATAGTGAAAAATTGACGTTCCCCTACAAACCAGGACAGGCCAAAAATTATATATTGGACATGACAAACAGCGACCGATGCCCAAAAGTAGAAAACGAAAATGTTCCATTCAGTGGCAGATAAAGAAAAAAGTGGTCTTGAAAAGAGAGACCAAAGATATTCAATATTCACCTTGACATTTTCGGATCCAACCAAGTCCACATCTGCTGCTTACCTTCATGCTCTTGCGCAATAGGGCCACTATTGCGCAAGCCAATGCTGTAAAAATAATCTGATAAAAGAAATAAAAATTTTGCCCGATTTCTAATATAACGGCGATTTCTCAAGAATTTTCCAGTTAGCCATTTCTGTTAGTCTTTAAAGTAAATTTACCCTGTACCATCCATCATTAACTGTAGAATTTATACATGTACATTTTTTGATACAGCCACTTGAGAGCTAGAAGGCCCGCTTTAAATGACGAAAATGCTTTTTCCACAAACAACCGGTAAAAGCATAATATTTGCTGACTATATTAGCCAAATAGATTCGGCAAAAATCACAAAAATCACGGCAAAAATCAAAACAATTGAAGCATCCTGCGATATGAGTCAAGTTTTTTCTGGAGGAAGTAATTAGTCATGACTCTTACAAAGATCATAAAAAAAAGTTGGAGATACCCGAGGGTTAGGGGCCGAAAATTCGGAAATCGATCAGACAAGGCGCTACATAGCCATTTTTTGAGTGGCCGCGTAATTTTGACGCATCCTGTATAGCGCCTTCCAAATAAATTTTTCTAATTTAGACTTAGGATGATACCCACGCATCCTGAGTCCAGTTTTTCCTGTGATAACTGTAGAATTTCGTATATTATGCGAGAAATTCCAAAATGAATTTCTACTGATGAAAGTTCTACAGTTAACGATAGGGCGAAATCTGACTCGGGATGAGTGGGTGTTTTTACTTAACCACGAAAAAATGTGGTACAGAAAATAATTTGAATTATTACGAGAAATTCTACAGTTGTCGACTCTACACTCATTGATTCTTCAAATGAAAAAAAAAGTACTGTACATGTGTTGATAACGTAAAAATTGAAGTGCAAACCGCCTTTAAAGAGTATTTTTCTCTGAGCCTACCTTTTTCGGTTACCTTGATTTTTTTCACCCCAATCCATTGCAATGTGGACTTTGCTGGTATTTGCCGCTTCGCGGCAAATACCCTTGGTGTTGTCGGTGCAAAAGGTGTGAAATAGGTGAAAAAAAGAAAAAAGTTGGCTTAGAAAAAAATACTCTTTGGAGGGGGGATGCACTTCATATGCTGTCGTCGATAACTGTAAGCTATCACGTATTATATACGGGACATTCTACAGTTATTAACTATACAGTTATAGACTCAATCTATGTCAAATAGCACATTGAAAAATTTTCAAGACCAATTTTTTGAAGATTGAGCAAGATGAGACCGTCAAAAAAATGGTTGAAACACTCTCTAAATTGGACTCTGAAAACATCAAAAAAGAAGAATTCATTCGTCACCAGACCATGAGTGGTGAAGAGGCTCGCACTTTGATTGTCAAACGCAAAACTGTGGGTTTTAAATCAGTTTTATGATGCTACAGATCTATAACTTTGCAAGAGTTGCAAAAGTTGCAAGAATCACGATTTTACGAAAATACGTTTTCTAAAACTTAGCTAAAGCTTTTAAGGGTGACAGATTTGCGAGATTCGACTGTATTCTAACAATAAAATTAATTTTGCTTCAGCTTAAAGAGCAGTTAAACAGTGCTAGAGATCAAAACTATGAAGCTGATAAAAAGAAATCGGAATTGGAGCCAAGATTTTACAAAAAATCGGCTGAACTACGATTTGAATACAAGGCTTTCCTTACTTCTCTGCAAGATTTCTGCAGCTCATTTCACTCACTCAATAATGTCCAAGGCATCAAGTGGTCTGAATACGAGTATGATGCGGCATCCCAGGAGTTTATTAACGTAAGAAAAATTTTAGATCCTACTTTCTTGACCCCAGTAAATTTTCTAAGTAATTGAAGCCAAGCATTGGGTTATTGCTGCAAAAAATTCTCAAAAATTTTTCGATATACAAATTTTGGGATAAAATTTTCAAAGTTTATTATTTTAAAATTATCAAAATATCCTCAAAATATCCTCTTGAGTAATTTCTTATATTTTTGATCAGAATCGAGCAAAATATTTTTCATACGATTTCATCAGTTAAGTACCACACGTCGATAACTGTAGCATTTTTCGTATATTTTAAAAGAAATTTCACAGTTATTGACGTACAGTTACAGGCGGGAAAACCTGACTGAGTATGAAAACTGTACGGCAATAACTGTAGATTTTCTCGTATAATACACGAGAAATTCTACAGTTATGAAAATCGAAAAATGCGTGAATCGATCAAGAGTGACAAAAGTGCAAAACACTTACCGTATATTCTCTATTAATCACCCATGGGCAGGGCTCCATATCGTCCTTTTTAAAAGATTTGTACTTTTTTTGGCACCCCAAATCTTTTTTTTACTTTTGAAAATTTAGTCAAAATCTTTTTTCGATTCAAAAATGGCAACAAGCACTGGATAAAATGACCCTTTTACTCCAAAAGTAGTCAAAATGTCCTTTTTTTAGCCGAATGTCCTTTTTTTGAAATTTTTCATTCGGAGCCCTGCCCATGGGGATTATTTTTCAACCCTCGAAAAATACGGAAATTGTCAATCAAAAAAGGCCTTAATTCTAAAATCCTAGTCAAAAATAAGGGGTGGGGGATTATTAGAGAATATACGGTACGCATGGTTTTTTCAAGCAGATTGTTAAAATAGAAATTACAGTGCTTTTTTTTAATAGAAAAAAGTATGGTCAAACTATTGAGATACTCAAAGTTAAAATTTTAAGGCAAAATACAAAATTCGGTAGTGGAATTTATTTACTTTTTAATCTGTATGTTTCAGTTTTATTTAGCGAAAACACAAAACCAATTTTCAGTCTCCACGCAACAAACTCACAGAACTTATTGACATGTTGAAGAAAGAAGTTGCACAGATTATTGAAAAGAACCGACATTCTGAGAGCAGAATCAATCGGTTGATAGAGGATAAGACCAAGTGCATTGGAGAAATGAAAACAAAAAAACAAAAAGAAGATTTTTTGATTCACTATATTTGTAGACTAATAATTGTGCTATTTAGATAGAGCTTGAGAACAATTTGAGACTGAACGAATTACGAGAACTTTAGAGGTCAAGTTTTAATATTACAGTCAATCCATCAATCATTCTATAATATACCTGGCTTTATTCTACAATGGGGGAGGGGTATTTGCCTTGGTCCCCCTGTTGTTTTTTGTGATTTCTCAGGCTTTTGGCTTAGGCAAAGGTTTGCCAGTGTATGTTAGGATGGACTCAAACCTATTTTAGACTCATGCTAAAGTTCGAGTTAATACACGCTGGCCTACTTTTACCTGAGCCTTGGCCTAAAAGCTCACAAAAAACAACAGCAAGGGGTACCAAGACGAAAAACCCCCCATTGAGGGATAGGGTCAAATACCACCTCAGGACCGGCCGCCAGAGGTATTTCATAGAAAAAGGTTCTTGAAAAGAAAGAGTATCTCTCAGAGCATTTTACGCATTCTGGGCAGAACTGTAAATCTCGGCACCGGCTAAACTTTAGGCATCCGCTTCTATGAGTTATTAACTGGTGTAACAAAAGTTCCCGGACAACTTTTGGGCTCGCTTTTTAAAATAAAAATTTAACGGTGAGAAAATTCCGAAAATAGGTTTTGTAGCCCTGAATCTCCTCTTTCAAAAAGCATATTGCTTTTAGCTTGACTATTTTGAATAAGTCACTATTTGGCTCCAAACACTTGTCTTGTCATTTTGAGAAGGTTACCAACGTTTTCATCACTTTAACTGGTCAAATGTTTTATTGAATTTTAAATGTCACTGGAAAATTTCATCACCATGTTGTAGCGCAGCTCAAGAGCTAGAAAACCCATATTACAGAATGATTTTTGAAGATCTAAGTGTTGAGATATGGCCTTTTGGACAAAATCAATTTCTTGAAAAATTGACCAAAATCCGAAAAATTGTCAAAAACTTTCATTTTGGTCATTTTTTTGAAGAAATTGATTTTTTCCAAAAGGCCATATCTCAACACTTAGATCTTCAAAAATGATTCTGTAATATGGGTTTTCTAGCTCTTCAGCTGCGCTACAAAATGACGATAAGATGTTGCCGTAACACTCGAAATTCAATAAAGCATTTAATTAGGGAAAGTGATGAAAACGTTGGTAACCTTCTCAAAATTACCAGACAAGTGTTTGGAGCCAAATAGTGACTTATTCAAAATAGTCAAGCTAAAAGCAATATGCTATTTGAAAGAGGAGATTCAGGGCTACAGAACCTATTTTTGGAATTTTCTCATCGTGAAATTTTTATTTTAAAAAGTGAGCTCAAAAGTTGTCCGGGAACTTTTGTTACACCAGTTAGCATTTCCAGCCCGGTGCCGCAAATCATTAGGTAGCTCAAACATCGGCACCGTACTAGGAATTAAAATATTAACCATTCAAATCTTTCACCGGGCTGGTGCGTAAAATTCTAGTAAAATTGTTTCGTTGCCAGCCGGTTTAAATGACTAGTTTTTGTTTCCTTATCCCGGCGCCGATGTCAGGGCTAAGCAACAATTTGCGGCACCGGGCTGGATAATCAGGGCCGCAATTTGGAAGCGGGGGCTTTATAGTGGTAATTACCACCCCTCCCCTATAAAATATGTTACCCCCCCCTTGACCGAAAAAATTAGGCAAATTAACCGCCCCACGCCCTCTTAAAAAACTTGAAGTTGCGGCCCTGTGAGTAATACTGATAACTGATAGAAACAGGTGCCTAAAGTTTAGCCAGTGCCGAGATTTACAGCTCTGATTCTGCGATACACGATACCAAAAAATTTTATGAAAAACTTTTATTATTTAAGTTTTAAGTTTTCGGTGGCACATTTCAGCTTTTTTGTAAACAAAATCATATTATGCCAATTATGGGTTACTTTTCAAAAAATTCTGAGTGTGAGGGGGGAGGGGAGGGGGTGGTCGGCACTATAAAAGTTCCGGGTATCTTATAGAAATATTCGACCATAGAAGTGAATTATTGGCCTTAAAATAAGTCAAATAAGAAGTGGTGCCTGGGAATTCGAATTTCTTTTCTTCTGTACAAATTTTTAACCTGGTTGTAATAAACCATACCTAAAATAAAATTCTAGACCTTGTTTTGTTAGAATCCAAGTTAAAAAATCCGTACAAAAGCTCAATGATTAGGTAAAAATTTAGGATTTCTCAAAATTTTGAAAATTTTCACAAATTTTAAAAAATATACAAAATTTAATAGAAAAAAGCACAAAGCTACAAAATAATTTCCCACTGACCCATCAATTTGTTTTAGGACACGGCAAGAGATTTACAAAGTGCTAAGCAAGATCTAGAGTTCATCCAAGCAAAGCGCAGATCTGTCAAAGAAGAAGAACAAGAGCAAAGCAACTTAGTTGTGCAATGGAAAGCCAAGCAGTGGGATGTAGAAAATAAGTATCTGGAGCAAAAGAAGTCTTTGGAAAAGGTTTACAATGACGTGCTCGCTGCAACTTACGACAAGATAGCCAAGCTGTATACAAAATTCAACGAAATCATGGTTTGTGCTACAGCTATCTATCGATATAGTACTTCTAGTTTTATCCAGCCTAGTTTTTTGGACTCTATATGCATTCGCGTCCACCCCAAAAAGTTTGCCTTTGGTCCCGCCTGTTGATTTTTTTTCTACAAAAAGTGTTTATTCACACTTTTTAATTGATTTTAGGCAAAACAAACTTTTTCGCCTTGGTCCCCAAGCTGATTTATAAAAAATGATTCTGAAAAAAATCAGCTTGGAGGGCCAAGGCAAGAAAATTTTCAGAAACTTTTTTTGGAAAATTTTTTTTGCTTCAAATCAATCAAAAACTGGGCGCTACTGTAATATACCACCCCCCCCCCCTAAAAAAACCTTCCTGTAATATAACCCCGTCCCCAATGATTTTTAGGCTTCGGAATTAGGTTTTGAACCGTAGACATTAGGCTCAGGGACAACACGTAATAATTTCACCACTTTTCAAAAAAAAAGTATGGTTTTTGGGGTACCTGAAAAATTATTGGGGCGGGGGTATATGAAAGTAGTGTCAAAAAGTGTAAATAAGCACTTTCTTGGGAAAAAAAAATTCTAAAAAAAATCAACAGAGGGACCAGGGCATACTTTTTTGGGGTAGGCGCGAATGCATATAGAGCCGTTTTTTGAGTCCCCTTTTTGCGCATGATTATTATGTAGACTGCCCCCTCAATTTCTAGGCTTAGGGAAGGATAGGTCAGTGTATGTGTTTCAAGATTTTCGAGCACTTTTAAACGGCCATAATTCTCGTCTAGACCGAATTACGAAGTTCTATGAACGCAGAACGATTCAGTTTTTCATAAACTTTTTTGGTATATAATGTGAAAAACACGATGTGAAAAGCGCACTCGAGCTTGTCTTGAAGTCCGTCTTAACACATCCTGGGTTGACCTGCGCAGCTGTGCCTGAGTCTCAGCCTTAGTTAAAAAAGTGAAAAGAAATTAAAGTGAAAAGAAATTGAGAAGAAAAGAATAAATATAACGCGAAAATAGGCGCAAATTTTTCAAAAAATCCAAATGCTCTTATGCCTGTGCACTATGTCTAGAGTCAACTGTATTTGGATTGAATTCAGAATCCCCCATCCCCCATCCCCCACGGGAGGTGATCAGGTGGAGGAGAAAACCTCGTATTCGTGTTTCTCGACCCCGATTTTATCAGAAAACCGCGCGTTTTTTTTGATTCTGAGAAAAAAAATTCGAACCACAGGGGTATCATAGGTTTTTTAGTCGGAATTTGAAAAATTTAAATTGGCGCCTTTTGAATTTCAAAGAGATTAAGGGCTGTATTGGGAGGGGAGGGAATAAAAGGGGGCCATTTTTTATGGCAGAACGTTAAAAAGGTGAATTTTTGTTTTCTTCCTTTGTCTTACCATGTTTTTCAACTGGGCCGTGGCAAAAAAGACTCTATATGCATTTTATGGTCAAGAGTACTGATCGGAATCATGTCTAAGGTAAGTGAGTGCGCGCATCTCTAACTCTCAAGCCCCCTGAGCTCCGTTTGGGGCGCAGGGGGCTTGGTTGCATTCGTCACTGAAACCTTGTATTTTACGCAAAAAAAGAACAGTGTTCAAAATTAACGATTTCAGAAGTGCAAAGAAGAATTGAAGGATTTGGGTGAGCACATTCTAGCAGAATAAAAAAGAGCTGCAGCATATTCGATGGAAAAAGGCTAATGAAACAATGCAACAGATTTAATTACTTATACTTTTTCAAATTTGTTTATGCAATTGAAAAAAAAACACATATATTGTTAGTGGAAAATTTCATCAGATGAGATTTTCAAGTAGCTTTCGTTTTTTACAAAAAAAGAATAAGAAAAAATGACAAGAAAGCATGTAATTTATTCAAAAAAAATGACGGAAAATTTTTTTGAAAAAATGAGAAGTTATTATAATGCATAGAGTTTTGTCTTTTGTAATATTTTTGAATTTGCGCCTTTGCTCATCTTTAGAATAGTTGTTTCCAGTTCGAGACACACATTTAAGACTGTCCTGACGTGCGCTAATCTAACCTTAGAGAAAAAAAATGGGCCATATCCGAGAAGAGCACAGTTTATTTCGTCTTGGTCCCCCTGTTGATTTTTTTGTGAAATGTTAGGCTTTGGGCCTAGTCAAGGTAGGCCAGCGTATGTTAGAGTGGGTTCAAATATATCTTAGACTCATATCTTAGATTTATGTTTGAGTTCGTCCTAAGCAGTGCTGGGTATTTCGAAATCCTACTCCTGCTCTTGCCTCTTGGTCTGAAAATTTTCGCTCCTGCTTTCGCTATTGGCTCGGAGTGGAGAATGGCCCGGCACTGATCCTAACATACGCTGGCCTACCTTGACTAAGCCTAAAGCCTGAAATTTTCCAAAATATCAACAGGTGGACCAAGGCAAAAAACTGTCCTCCTCTCGAATAGAGCCAAAAAGGGCCTGAACAATTGAAAAACATTAAAAGGCGCGAATTTAAATAAAATGTCAGAAAATCGGCCGAACACAAAAAAGGCCGTGAAAACCCCCAAATAACCCCCCCCCACCAAATAACCCCTCAAATAACCCCCCTAAATTCAAATAATTTTTGTCCTGGAAGGAAAAATGAAATTTTTGAGCTGTAACATACATATTTTCCCCAATTTCTTGCAATGTGGAGTGTGCTGGTCTTGGCCGCGGAGCGGCCAACCCCTTGGCTGGGTACAACAACCTGTTTCCATTAAAAAAGATTTCATTTTTCCGTCCAGGACAAAAATTATTTTGAATTTAGGGGGTTATTTGAGGGGGTTATTTGGTGGGGGGTTATTTGGGGGGTCACGTCAAAAAAGGCTACCCCAATGCCGTTATTTTCGCACACCCTTTACACACCTAATTTTTAACCAGAATTTTTTTTAAATTATTATTAGTTAACTTCAATGAACTATATTTATTTATGCCCTGTTATAATAAATTTTATTCAAAGCTATACAAATAAGGATCTGCGTTCTCGCAAAAATTCGTTTTTTTTTTCTAATAAGAAGGGACATTATCAAATCCTGGTCTGAGGTACATCACCTCAGCCACCTTCATCTCAGGCTTCTCAGGTGTGGAATATTGGGGTCGTTGAGCAGCTCCAATCAGATCTCTAGCATCTCTGACAGCTAGGGAGAGCTTTTGTGCTGCTGGCATGTCTTCTATTTCCATGGGGTCTGGCTCAAATGGTCTGCAATTTCTTGTTACTACAGTCGACTAATTGCCTTATTTCTACAAAATTTTCATAAAAGTTTATAAAATTTTATTTAAACCGAGGGCTGAAAAAAAGGAACAAAAGAGAGAAGATACCTAAGACCAGCGGTGTCCGGTGCGGTGCTATTTACAGCACTGGTTGGCACAGTAAAATCGACTTGGTGTGTAGAGTGAAATTAACTAGGTGGAGTACGGTCTAAATGTGCCTATTTTTCAAAAAAAAATGTGACCTTTTATTGAAAAGCGTAGATATAAAATATATAAAATGGAAAAAATCAGCTTGGGGAAAAAATCAAGGGAACCCAAAATTGGACGCTTAAAGAAGAATACTCTTTGGAATACCAGGTCCATTCAATAGAAATTATTTGAAATAAATTTAAGTTGAGTACCCTGCGCGGAATAAGTAATTAAAAACGGCTGTAAGTGAATTTCCGCACCAAAAGTGTGAAATTCCGCACCAAATTAATTAAATTCCGCACCAAATTCAAATTCGTTCTAAAAATAGTGAATTTCCGCACCAAAATTGTGAAATTCCGCACCAAATTTTTTATTTCATTGTCTGTGCTGTTTATCGTGTATAAAAGTTGAGCATTGTCTCTTTCGAGTTCGGAAGTAGATCTGACACAGACAATGAAATAAAACATTTGGCGAATCAGAATTCCAGTCAGATGGGCTTTATTGCTCAGAATTCCAGGTTTATGATGATTTTGAGTGGTTCAGGGTGGAGTTCTGAGCGATTAAAAAATTTTACCCCCTAAAGTAAACCCCCAAAAACCATCTTTCAAGGGCTTGTGACCATTCCGGGTTGGGATTCTAAGCAATCCAAGTAATTTTCAGACTAAAAAATTTGAATTCTTGCAAATTTGGTTGGTCTTGGACAGAAAATAAATAAATAAATAATTTTTTTAAAAACTTGGTGCGGATTTTCACAATTTTAATTAAAAACACCTGTATTGATAAATAGCATGAGTGGTCTAGTGGGATAGCGACGGCGGATTGCTAAAGTAGGTCGTCGGTTCGATTCCCATTGGTGGTATAATTTTTCCTCGACTTTTCCGAAATTTCGTCAAATTAATTCTTGTTTGAATTTCGCTGGTACCCGCCTTTCAAAATATTCCCATCAGCGACGAGCATGCCCCTTTAATGTGTTGTCCTGCTAAAATGGCTATCGTTTTTAAAACAATTTTTTGATGATTTATATTGTTATGTCATCACTATGTAAAACGGGAATATAATAAGAAAAAGTTATTTTTCATGTGCTGTAAAACTTTGTTTGAACTTGGTCGCAAGATTTGAGCAGCCGCAGCGAAACCTTGAAAATCTAGGATCGAGCCGGAACAAAATTTTGAGAAGTTTGGAGCAGTATGCGATGCTAGAGTCAAAAATTTTAATATTTCAATATTTATTGTTTCTTAAACTTATTGACTAATACTTCGTTTTCTTTAAATCTAAATTTATTTTTTCAAAACTAATTTTTCATTCAATAGGATTATAAGAAGGGACTAGATCGACTTGAGACCTGTAATAAGCATGCTGGGCTCGTTGAGGCTCCTGTCCACTCACATCTATACTAGTAGCCAGGGAAGCCCGAGAGCCAGCCCACTCTCTAGGCACTATGCGCATGGGTTTAGGCTTCTCCAGCAGGGACTCTTCCATTGGAGAAGCCACAAATTTGGTCACTTCTATAAATTCAAGACTTTGACGGTTAAAAGACATTTTGCTAAGTAATTTTGGAACGTTATTTAAAAAGGTCTAAAATTGCAATTGTATTGATAGAAAAAACTAGGGTTGGACAAATTTGCAAATATTTGGAATCGTGCAAATATTTGCGCAAATGTTTGCGCAAATATTTGAATATTTGCAAATATTTTGCAAATATTTGCATGATTTCAAATACCGTGAGATTTATGCGAAATACCACACCTACGCTCAATACTTATCAAATTCAAGTTTTATTCTCAACATCCAACTAACAAACTAATCATCCTCGAACAAATTGTTTTGAATGAAGTAAAAAAAGATTTGGGTGCTGGACGTTTGACCGTTCACCAAATTGACCGTCAGCATTTCGGATCAATTTTGAGATATGATTTTTTTTAATTTCTGAAAATGTTGGTACTAAATCGTAGCCCTGAATGTCAGCTACATTTTGGTACTAAAATTTCCAGAAAAAAACCAAACAAATTAAGATCTAAACTTCATAAAGCACTCGCTTTGCGTTTGCGGTGATCAAAAAGTGTGAGAGTGTGCGCCTTTTAAAGTTTAGATCTAATTTTCCAGGAATTTTGCTACTAAACCAAAGAAAAATACAACTGTTTCTGTGACAGAATAAGATGAAGCAAGGAATTTGTACCAAAAATGGTCAAGATTTATCCTGATTACCACCGTTTGACATGAACATCCGTCCACTTTCTCTTAAAATGAAATTTTCAAATATTTGCACATTTTTGTTAATCGCAAAGATTTCAACAAATATTCGCACTGGTCAACCCTAGAAAAAACGATTATTATAAGAAAAATTTAAGTTAAGAAGATGGCAGATAGAGTGGCAAATAAGTGAACAAATTAATCAGTTCCAGGGTGACACTAGTTTTTTCACCTGGCAAGAAGAAGTCAAACACCTTATTAATTTTTCGAAAATTCAACATTTTTGACCAATATTTTAAATTTTGCATTGGCGACTTAGATAGACTTTTTTTCACATTGGAGCTAGGTGAAATTAACCTATGCGGTTATTATTCAAAAACACTTTTTTGTTGCATTGTGTTTTTCTATAAATTTTGAAATCATTTTTTCAAAAGTTGACTGTCCGTTTTGTAGCTTAGATTCTCAGCTGCAAAATAAGTGGTCAACTTCTTAAATATGGTCATCAAATCTCTAGAAAAAATACAGTGCCACACAAAGTATTTTGAAAAATTACCACACGGACTCTCCGTACAACCTAATACAGTCAAACCTCGATAATCCGCCACCCCAAAAAGTTCGTTCTCGCCTAGGGTCCGACACTTTTTTCACCCTGATTTCTGAATACTTTTGCTAGTTCTGTTTTGACAGTCTGGTCGCAAATACCGTGAGCATTCCGATTTTGCCGATCGTTTTTCAGAATTATGAAAAATCTCCATCTAAAAAAGCAAAACCTCGATAATCCGCCACCCTTTTTTTAAAATAGGGTGGCGGTTTATCGAGGTTTTGCTTTTTTAGATGGAGATTTTTCATAATTCTGAAAAACGATCGGCAAAATCGGAATCCTCACGATATTTTCGACCAGACTGTCAAAACAGAACTAGCAAAATATTCAGAAATCGGGGTAAAAAAAGTGTTGGACCCTAGGCGGGAACGAACTTTTTGGGTGGCGGATTATCGAGGTTTGACTGTATTTGCCTTGGCGGACCAAAGCATGGTCACAGGTTCATATACTAGTGGCAGCATGCATAATGTTTTATTGACTTCCAGTCTCGAAACACAAGCGCGTGTTGCACTTCAACTTTTACGTTATCCGGCACCCCCTCAAGTTCGTTCATGCCTGGGGTCCGACACTTTTTTCTTTCATTTTGAAGCCTTGTGCTAAACGTGGCTTGCCAGTGTCTTCTAAAATATTCTGATTTTGCCTATTTCTTTTCTAAAATCCTTTATTTTTGTTATAAAGACCAGTGGTCCTCGGTGATCTGTCACCTTTTTTTTTAATTAGATGCCGGATAAGCGAGGTCTACGAGTCTTTTTGACAAAATTTAAAGTTTTTAGAAAAAACGGCCGACAAAATCAGAATCCTTGAGATATTTTAGAAAAAACTCACAAATTGCTCTTTGCAAAAGCTTTCAAATAGGGTAAAAAAGGCGTCGCACCCTAGGCGGGAACGAACTTGAGAATTTTTTCAAAAAATTTTCCACGATTTTTTTTATTAATCACACAGTTAATATGATAATAGCAATAGTAAAATTAGTAGTACTGTCAAAAAATCATAAATGAAAGAAGAAAGGCACACATTTTATGGCAATTTTCTCTCGATGATGCTTTCCCTGGAGCTGCTGAGAGAGTGGGGTCGGTTGGATCTTTCGTATTCAATTTCCTCCTTGAAGGACTCCTCAAAGGTCTCCTCCTCATGGAACGAGGGTGGTCGAGGTGGAGGGTAGTTCTGGCGCTGAGCAAAGGCGGTATTGGCTGAATTATCAATGTGTTTATCCCAGTCTCCGTCTCGCCCTCTCCCCCTAAGCCTCTATTACCATAGCCATGCCCTCCATTGCCGGCTCCATTGGCCAGGTCGTCGTAGCTGTCTCTGCGGTTGCCGCGACGGTAGAAACTGTCGTCATCGTCGGCGTGCTTGATGGAGCGGTAGCCACCTGTGCTGCCATGGTACAAATCTGGCCGATAGACTGCCACTGAAATTGGGGAAATGGTTAATTGGGGTAGAGGTAAGTGTTAAAATTAGAAGTGGAGGTAAATTTTCTAACACAGAAAACGCCGTGTGTTTCAAACTATAATTCTTATGCGAATTTTTTACGTTGATCAAAAAAAAGTGGCAAAAATTGGGCATCCGGAAGGATGAAACAGCTTCTCGAGTTGTAGCAAGAAGCTCTTTGACTTTTTCCACTGCCTACCAATTATCAGATTTATTGTCCAAATTTGCTTTGAAAACTATGGCTAAATAAAACCTGGGGCTCAGGTTCAAGTGCTTCAAAACTGCGGCCCTATCCCTCAATAGGGGTTTTTAGGCTTGGAATTTAAATTCCACTCGAGACAACAAACATTTGACTTTCGAAAAAAACGGGTAAAACTTTTTTTGACCCAGATTCACTTATTTCTGTCTCAGATTTTTGTTTGGCTAATTAGATTGAAAATTTTCAACTTTTTTTGAAAGTTTTAACATCATCTTGTAGCCCTGCGACTCTAGTTTCTAACAAGGTATCATTTATTGCAACATCTCTGAAAAATTTAACACAAAAAGCACCCCTCCCCGCATTGAGGGATAGGGCTAAAACTATTCCAAAAATATATTGGAAGGCATTTTCAAATGTGAATTCAATTCCACTCAAGACAGAAAACATTCAAATGTTGGATTTTGAGTTTTTTTTGAAAATCAAATTTTTGTTGTCTCGAGTGGAATTTAAAATTAAACAGTGGCCTCAAAATTTTTGGAGCAGTTTTAAAATTAAATTTACTACGCTGAGCATTAATACAGTGTCAGAATTGAGGGGTTTGTGCAGGGGTGAAAAAATATAAAAATTAGTGTCACAATTTCAGAAGCTTTTTTACCCATTCGGATCTCCATTTTGACAATTTTTTCATTATTATCATGTTCTGACTAAAATTTTGCACAAGACACATAATTCAGTACACACGGCCTTTACTGTGTTAAGGTGAATTATCATTGAAAATTTGGTTATTCAAGTGTGGAAAATCACTCTAAAAAGGGTAAATTTAAAAGAAACGAGAAATTTGTATGGCCGGGAGTATTCGCACACAAGTTTCCGCCAACTTTAAAGAAGCAAGGTGAGAATTAGCACCCAAAATTAAAACTTGACTGCAGTCCAAAATTAAGTGAACTGACCTTTTTTAACCTCCTGCTTTCGCTTCTTTTTCCTACAACACAAGTAGGCAAGCAGAGACAAAAGGGCCAGCAGCAATAAAAGGCCTAGGATGAGGAACAGGGGAATTAGCCTGAATAAAAAAATGCGATTTTCAAAGCCAAAGGGCGTATGTTAGGTTGTTCACAAAGTTCTCAGCCCCACTCAAACCCTCTTTTTTTCCCAATCACATTGAAAATCTGATATTTATGGATGATAATATTATTTCGTGTTCACTATGTTTGCTATCATCAGATTTGGGATTCGAAAAAAGGAGCGATTTGTTTTTTAAGCGATTTGACCACTTTTACGTATAGAAAAGAAGAAAAACGATTGGGAAAGCACTTTCCACAAAAAAAATTTGACTCGAACCCTTCGGGCTTGGTGGCTTGGGTTGAGATGCGCCCACCCACATACCTTAGACACAAATCACTCGAAAGTGACTCTGGATGCATGAAAAAGAATGCATACCAGAGTTTATTTATGCAGTAGGCCCCAGTATTCAAAACTATGTTCAACATCTTATCTTTTTTGGTCTTTTAGAAATATCCACGTGCCCTTTTAGTTTGTGTTACCTTGGTCCCCAAGGCAAAAATGCAAAAAAATTCGAAAAATGCTAAAAAGTGTCTTCCCACTAATTTTTTGTTGCTTTTTCACGCTGAAAGAAGCTAAAATGCCATTAGCCACTTTAGCCATTTTCGGTAGTATCCTGGTAGTATCCTCTCCTGGAAGTGACGTTTTTTTCTTTTTTTTAAATTTACATACTCATTTGCAACCTTACACTCAAAATGTAGCCCTGTTTCTTACCGTCCTTTTCAGCATACGGTTGTATAAAATCATGTAAATTGAAATCGCGAAAAATGTCAGTTCCTAAATAATACTGAAATCCTACCCCTCAATAGTATTCATTTATTCCCGGGTAAAACCGTCGCTCGCTACCTGATTTTTCTGAAGTGATTTCGGTGTGTAAACATTTCTATCTTGCTCCCAATGAAATTCTGACTTCAGAAAGTCACTAAACGCGTAGACAAATAAATAAAATTGGTGGAGGCTCAGGCTATATTAGTCTAAGCACGCATCATTTTGGCTGGCTTCCCTAATTTCGGTGTTCATTTGCTCAAAAGCGCTAAATTGAGGCAGTTGCTGACATCAAATCAGTGCTGGAGATAGTTGCAATCGATTGCTCGATGACTTTTGGACCTAAAAGTCAAAAAACTTACTAAAAAGGTAAATTAAAACACCCCTAAAGGGACTTGAACTTTCGACAACAGGCGATGCGTATATAAGGGGTACCAAGGCAAAATTTCGATTTTTTTTTTCTCAAATCTGATGATGGCAAAGATAGTGAACACCAAAAAATATTATTAGTCATAAATATCAGATTTGCTATGTAGTTGTTGAAAAAGTGAGTTACTGCGGACTACAAACTTTGTGAACAACCTAATATATTACCAAAGTGGAATCCCAGTGTCTGGGCACTCGCCACACACCCTTCCACAACAGTCGAGGTTGGAGTCACATCTGCAGAAAATGGTGGTTCAGGGTGGTGTTATAATAAGAGAGGGTAATCACCTGAATTCGTATCTCTCGTTGTGTCCCTGAACTTCACCCTCCTCGTAAACACACTGCTTGAAGTCGCTGTGGTAGGGCTCGTAGAGGATGCCGGTGGAGTCCCGCTGAATATACAGGGTGAATCAAGAAATTTTTCGTTACTTTTGAGATTAATAAATTTTTTGAGAGTTATTTCTCAAAATTCTGCAAACACCAATCGACTCAGTTTTTGATACAGTCTACTCTCGATTTCACGCAACCCCTCAAGTTCGTTCCCGCCTAGGCTCCGACACTTTTTACGATATTTCTGATAGGACTGTCAAATCATGTTCGACAAAAGACTTCAAAAATCGAGGTAAAAAGTGTCGGACCCTAGGCGGGAACGAACTTTCTGAGGTGGCGTAAAATCGAGAGTGGACTGTGCAAAATTTATATACAAACATATATAAGAAATTTACAAGAAAAAATGAAATCCTGGTCAGAAAATGGATTGGATTTCAAAGATATGCAATTTTTTCGAACAAATACCTAAGATAACTAAATGGCGCACTGTCCCATATATGAGACAAACTTCAAACATAATTTTCTCAGCGACCACTAAAGATATCGCTTTTTAAATAAATAATACAGGACTGAGTGATTTGGATACTAGAAAAAACCCCATAATTTTGTCGTCAAAACACCGAAAAAAAATATTTTTTTCGAAAACGTGAATTTTGGCCTTTTTGGACCCGGTAGCATTTTGAGAATATTACATAATATGTTGGTTTTTTTCTGTAACTAACAACTTTCATCACTTTTCTACGGCTTAGTAACAAAAAATTTTTAAAGATGAATCATTTGTCGGGTAAAAATGACATTTTAAATGTAGTCCCATACACGGAAAAGTGCGCAAGAGTTAAAGGGTGCCCAATACTATATTTAAAAATCGGCTGTATGTGAAAACTCCCGACAAATGTGTGAAATTTCCCGACTAATTAATTAATTTTCCCGACAAATTTTTAAAACAAACATATCTCAGTGTTTTCTTATCATTTTTTATTTTTTTTAGACCAGCATGCAGCCCTACTCTTCTAGTTTCTAATGAGCCATCAACCAAACTGTTATAATTTAAAAAACATTGAGAAAAAATAGTTTACATAAAACAAGGAGTTGTTAAATAAAAACCAACTTTTCTCAATTTTTTTAAAATTTTAACGATTTGTTTGATGACTCATTAGAAACTAGAAGAGTAGGGCTGCATGCTGGTCTAAAAAAAATAAAAAATGATAAGAAAACACTGAGATATGTTTGTTTTAAAAATTTGTCGGGAAACTTAATTAATTAGTCGGGAAATTTCACACATTTGTCGGGAGTTTTCAATTTGATCCTTAAAAATCTAATAGAAAAAACTTGAAAAGTTTTATAGGCTTTGGCTTACAGGCCACTTGAAGTTGAAAATATGCATGTATATTAGCGGCTTCACGGTCTAACTTTTTTGCTGCAAAACAATTTTTGACAAAAAAAATGATTCGCTCCCGGGTGGGCTCGAACCACCAACCTTTCGGTTAACAGCCGAACGCGCTAACCATTGCGCCACGGAAGCACATATACTCTATGCCACGAAATTGATTTATAAAAAAGAAATTTTAGATTTTTTTGCACACACTCATCACAAAGCCAATTAAACCGATAAGCCGAACCTACTACCAGAATTGATTCTAAATTCCTAAGTAATACACAATTAAAACCCAACCTGAGCAGCGATCTCCGTCATCCTTCCTCAAGTCCAAAAAGCCCAGTACTCTAGCCACCGAAATTTAGCAATAGCACGACACAGTACTGCAAAACAAAAATTTTAAATTAAAAACCATCACAACCCCACAAAAAGGTAAGAAAGACACCGAACCAAATTCCAAACAAACAAACAACAACAAATAGGTAGTAGTGACAATGATGGTTGGTGGACCACAAAAGTGTCTCCTCGCCTCCCAACCTCAGCTATACAACCAATAGAAAGAAAAAAGATTGGGTTGGAAACCGGTTCAGCCAAGGGTTCAACCAAAAAAAGAAAGAAGAGCATCCATTTTGGGGCGGAAGGTGTGGAATGAAAAGTGTCGGTTAATTGATTGTGAATTCAACTCAACCAAGGCGACAACATTGCAGAACAAATGCTTTACGTTATTTACTTGCTTGTTTGTTTGCTTGCACATTAGCGGGGCTAATGCATGTAGAAGGGAGGAAGGGAGAATGGAAAAAAGAAGTAGAACAAAAGAAAAGCTTGAGTGCAGATAGTTAACTTGGTAATGGGGGATTTCTTAAGAAAATTTTTGGGTATTAGTCAGGGTATGTGTATCCAAATTTCAAAAATAAGGACCAGGAACCAAGGAATTTCAAAAATCAGGGCTACATGTGAGTGCAAGTAATTTAATTAAAAATCACAAGACAAAATTGTAATAAACATCAAATGAAAATTTGGGACGCTACTGGAATATCTCCCCCTCTCCAATCATTTTTGAGGGGTACCCAAAACCACCATTTTTTATTTTTTTCAAAGCTGATGTTAGTTATGGCCAGGCCCTGAGCCTAAATTTGGAATAGGCGGGATTTGTATATGATACTAGCGCCAAAATTTGGTGGATAAAGCTTTTCTTGGTGCAAAAATACCCGACTTGCCAAATCACCTTTATGGGTACCTGAAACCATTTTTCATATGACTATGACACTAGCGCCGAAACTGTTAATAGACCTCCGATAACTGTAATTTGACAATTGTAGAATTTCTGGTATATTACACAGTGGAACCTGGCGAAAACGTCACCCCTGGCGAGCTACGAAAAGTGACAAGTTAGCTAGGCTGACGTCGAAGGTGTCGTATTATCGATGGCAGACCGGACCCGGCGAACCAACTTTTTTAAGCAACGTGTTAGCCGGCGTGACAGGTTAGCGAGGTTCAACTGTATGAGAAATTCTACAGTTATCAACCTACAGTTATCGATTTTATTCTATGAAATTGAATATATTTTAGAATGTCGAATATCCAGCCGGATTTCCGACATTAGGATTATCCCTAGTGCGAACGGGAAACGGGAACGAAATTTGGATCCTATTATGGAATTCTAGCGAGAATCCGGTCCCAACATCAATCAAATCTGTCAAAAATTGCAAAAAAAGAAAAAATAATAAATTTCCGTATTATACAGAAAATACTAAACACATTTATGCCACTGAAAAACTTCAAATTTTTTTTGTCAAACCACACTATGGCAAGATGTAATGCAACAAAATATGCCCAAAATTCAAGTCCATTTTGTTGTTGATCAACAAGGTGAATTGAAGAAGAGAAAAATGGATGTGGGATAGAGTAAACTCGATGTCTGCCCAAAATGCAGGTGTGGTTGAGCAAGAGTTAGAAGAGAGAAAACCGGTCAGCCGCATTGTGTCACTCCTGCTCTTACTCATTTACCTGAAACACACAGACACACGGCTGGTGATAATTACTACTAGGCTAGCCTTGTGCGGCGGTTAAGGCTGGCTAGTATCAAGACTATGTAAAAATTACTTGAAAAAAGGTGGTCGAGTGGGCTTAAGGAAGGATGACGGAGATCGTGGCCGGAGTTCGTTATATAGCATAGCCCAAAAAGTGGTTTTGACCACTGTTTTGAACGTATTAGGCCGTAATTAGTACGAAAAACATGTTTTTAGGTGTGGGACGACACTTTTTGGAAAAATATTTTTTTGACCATAAAATGACCATAAATGATCATTAATATAAGCCTGAGCCTAAGCCGAAGCCTAAGCCTAATCCTAAGCAGATATCATAAAGACGAATCAGATTGAGCGCCATGGATAACTAAAACTAATATGTGAGCCAAAATATAAAACAGCAACAGACAAAACATAACATAAAAACTGAAAAAAAAAACTAAAATTTGAAAAATGTCATTTTTTGGTCAAAAAATATTTTTCCAAAAATGTCGTCCCACACCTAAAAACATGTTTTTCGTACTAATTACGGCCTAATACATTCAAAAAGTGGTCAAAACCACTTTTCCGGCTATGCTATGCTACGAGATCGTTGCTCAGGTTGGGTTTAAATTGTGTGTTACTAAGGAATTCAGAATCGATTTCTGGTAGTAGGTTCGGCTTTTTGATTCAATCGGAAATTTGCGTAAAGGCAAAATTTTCTGGAAAATATTCTTATTCTATGATAAATATTTTGCACCATATGAGTGCGTGCTTCCGTGGCGCAATTGGTTAGCGCGTTCGGCTGTTAACCGAAAGGTTGGTGGTTCAAGCCCACCCGGGAGCGAGATATTTTTTTCCACCGAAAATTAATTCTCATCAAAAAAAAGTTGGCTGTAAAACCGCTAATATTTAAGAGCGTAAAACCCCAAGTGCAAAGAGTATTTTTCTCTGAGCCTATCTTTTTCGGTTCCTTGATTTTTTTTACCCCAATCCATTGCAATGTGTCGCGTGATTGTATTTGACCGCTAAACGGCCAAGACAGACCCCCTTAAGTGCTAAACCACCTGGATACTGCTCCAACCATCTAAATGGTACCCCAAACCACCTGTAGGGTACTACCAAGTAGACGTCCACTTGGAGCAAATTTTTTTTACTTTTTTGGTTCTGAAACCTGCTTCCTGGACTAATTCGGCCATGCTGAAGATGGTTTGATAATAATAAAATTAGATTTTGTATAGTATTTTTTGAGTATTGGGAAATGATGAATTTTACCAAAACTCTATTCTACCAAAACTCAAGAAATACCTTACGAAACGGCATTATTTTCTAGGGTACCTGGGGATAATTATGGTCGAGAATGGTTCAAGGAAAATCAATATATATTAACTGAATTCTTTTTCAAAAGGGAATTATGTTGGTATTGAGGTTTTGGATAGTAAATTCGCTGTTTGGAGGGTGCACTTGGGGTTATACGACGGCCAAGTACTCTCAGTATTGCCTGTGCAGAAGGTGTGAAATAGGTAAAAAAAATAAAATAAGTTGCGTTGAGCTAGAGAAAAATACTCTTTGGAGGGCTGTTCACTTGGACTGCTGACGTTTTGTGCTACGAACAGGGTTAACTACCAAAAAGGTGTTTTCACCAAAATGTATATCCAAGTACAATTTTTCGGTCATCGAAAAAACCCGCAACTCTCCCAATAATGCACTCATGTTTCCTTAATAAATGTGCGCTATTGGGATAGTAGCGGGTCTAAATGATGAAAATATAGTGTTTTGCAAAAACGATCAGTGAAATCGGAATCCTTGCAATTTTTTGCACTAGGCTGGCAAATTACTATCAGCAAATAGCTCTGAAACATTAGGATTAATCGATTATCGAAATTTCACGACATTTCGATTTTCCGATAATCGAAAAATTTCAAATCTATTAACAATTCCAGTGAAAACTCCAAACCAAACGAAAAATAAAAAATGCAAAAAATTCTGAGTAGAAAGTTTGTGATACGCAGTCGTAAAAACCCCAAATGTTTAAAAACGATTCTATTCTACTCAAATGATTGCAAAAAATTGCATGTTCCTGGATCGAAATTACAGTAACAACGGCTGCAGGCCAAAAGAAGTAACAATGTCTTGAAACAGTGCATAAAACACGGGTAAAATGGTTCTAGAAAGAACTTGAAGCGTCGAGCATTCCTCGCCTTGGTCTAGAATTATTTTTGAGACATTAGCAAAGAAAAGTAGTACAGTCGACGCTCTCTATAACGACTTTCAAGGGACCGGCTAAACCGAGTCGTTATAAAGAGCATCATTTTTCAACTGTGCATCAGCCAGTCGTTATATAGAGCGGCATCTTTGGTAACGAACATTCAAATAAAATTGTATCAAAGTAAACATTTATTCCGAAAAATGAACAACAATAACATAATTCAAGAGAATGTTGGGTACGCGACGTTTCCCTGTAAGAAACGGTTTCTTGTAGAACCTAAAAAGACTTCAATTAATTTTTGATCTGCGCTTAATTTTTCACATTTTCGTGTAATTTAAAGTTTAATATGTAATGCCCCACTCTGATCTGTGTACTAATTTTTTGGCAGTAATACTTCCGTACTACCATCTGAATAGCCTATTATGAATAGGTCCGAATCTAAGATTCGGACCGGGAATAAACCGGGAATATTCCCGAGAATATTTCCATCACCTAATCCTAGGTGTATAAGCTTCTATAATTGGGTCAGTGGCTGTGTTTGCGAACTTGACCTTGAGCTCACCTTGAACTTGAGGTTCGAGTTATTTTGACTTTGAACTTGATCTTACTATATTTTCCGTAATAGGGCTTCACATAGTGAGGATATTCCCCGGTTATCTTTGGAAATATTCACATCACGCGACCCTAGTGCCTACATACAGGGCGTCCGAGAATTTCTTCTGATTTCAAGTGACCATATGTTTATTTGATTATTTTTCATTGATGTAACCAATTTTAAATCTTCATAATGCCCCAATGCCCCTTTAAGAGCCTACCTTCATGAATCCCACTTTTCTGGCATGATAGACAATAAGTCGAGAAAACGACATGTTAGACATGTAAATCAGGTTCTTGACATCATTCAACCCCAAATAAGTCAGTACTTCCAGCCAGATATCGGCAGGTATATTTATGGCCATCTTTGCTTGAATAGTAATTAGCTGTGAAGTGGTTGTGTATTTGTTGCGATAGAAAGCGTGCTTAAACAATCAAAATTGATAATATACACACCTGATTACTGTCATTCAAACCCTTTTCTGTTGTACATTATCAGGACGGCAACTTGGGGAGAGGGCACAGAGGTAATTACGCAACTCAGGGATAAATTCTAGTCACTTAAAGGACCTTAGCCGTCCCCGACAACCAGAATTTTAAATGTTTGAATTCGCGCGGGACAGTTCTCTTTCGTCTCGCACAGTAATCTTTTGACTTGCTTCTAATGGCCCTGTTTATAGTCGGGGTCAACTTTTTCTTAAATTCAAAAAATGTCAATATTTTTCTCAATATTTATTTATTTTGATAGTTATGACTCTAGGGCAACTTTTTGAGCTCTACATGAAAATATAGGCAGTTTTTCCGACTGATTTATGAAAATTCGATGCAGAAAAATCGGTGAGTAAAAAAGTTGAGGGGTCAACTGGGGTCAACTTAGGGTCAACTTTTGCTAAAATTTTGTAAAGATAGGATTTTGAACTTCTGTAAAGGCCATCTTGTAGAGCTCAAAAAGTTAAGTGGGGGTGAAAAATATTAGATTTGGCACTTTCCCTTCAAAAAATTGATGTTTTGGTAATTTTGACAAAAGTTGACCCCTAAAAAGTTGAGGGGTCAACTCGACTATGAACACTGCCAATGACTCAAAAGAGTACAATGAAAGACGAAAGAGAACTGTCCCGCGCGAATTCAAACATTTGAAATTCTCATTGTCGGCGACGGGGGGATCGGACATTTTTCCGTTGGACATTTTTCCGTCAAAATTGTTCGGCGGTCATTTTTTGGCTGTACTTTTTTTTTCTTGATCGAGAAAAATGATTCTGTTAGTACGGTTTTGTAGCTAAGATTCAGGGCTTCACAATGAGCTATTAACAATCAATGTCTGATTGCAAAATTTTGGATAAAAATGTCCAATCTGACACTAAAAAGGGAGTTGGACATTTTTCCGTCGAAATTGGAGACTCAGTGTCAGACTGGGCATTTTTATCCAAAATTTTGCGATTGAACGTTGATTGTTGATAGCTCATTTTGAAGCCCTGGACCTTAGCTACAAAACGGTACCAACAGCATTCGTTTTTTCAATCACGAAAAAAAATTACAGCCAATAAATGACCACGGAAAAATTTCGACGGAAAAATGTCCAATGGAAAAATGTCCTAAACCCGGCGACGGCTATGGTCCTTTAAGGGGCATACTCGCGCCCGATGCAATAATTCTTGCATTTCAAATTCGCGGGTACCAGGCACGCCAGAGATTTGAATTTCAAAATTGTTTTGAATGTAAAATCCCATAAATCCCATAAATACGATGGGCTGCGAAGCCTAGAGTACAGCCGTGGGACCGAGTCTGTCTGTTACTTATCGATGAACTGTATTCTACTGTTCTGTCCGGGCTGAATATTTCGGGCAGCGACGTATTGCGCCATACCAAATTGCGCCACATTCAAATTGGAGCAATTTGATATGGCGCAATATGTCGCAGCCCAATATTTCAAATTGGTCGACCTTTTGCATGACCTTAATCTTAATTCTAGCTCAAAATTAAGGAAGTGGCACTTACCTTCCAGAATTCCATTTTGTTGACATGAAAGGCAATAAGTCGAGAAAATGCAAAGTTAGACAAAAAAATTAATTTTTTAACATCTTTCACTAGCAAATAAGTCACTACTTTTAGCCAGATATCAGCAGGCTTGGTTATTGCCATCTTTGTCTGAAAATAAATTATCGTAATTGCTCTAATAGGCCGACCGGTGCGTATATTTTTCAATCCCCTCAAAATCAGGAAATCGGGCATTAGGTCATTTGGTCCCCGGTCATTTGGTCCCCAAAAGCCGCCAATTTAAAATGTTCGAACAGGTTCGAATCCTGGCTATAGCAAAGAATTGTTTTCTACCATGTATTATCCTGAATAGGTCTCATTCACCTGTGGAATCGGAAATTGGAAAATTTTGGATTTAGAAAGAAATATTAAAGACTATATGGGAGGGAAGAGAATACTGAATAACACTTGGTGATCCCCGATTCATCCTCAATGATTCAGATCCACCCTCGGTGGTTCAAGTCCACCCTAAATGGTTCAGGTTGACTTTTAGTGGTCCTGACCCACTTTCAATAGTCGGGATCCACTACCAATGGTTCAGATCCATCCTCAATGGTCTTAATTCAACCTGGATGTGGGTGGATACAGTCAACTCTCTTCGTAATAAAAAAAATTATTTAATCTTTTTTCCTATGTGAAAAACTCCTATCATTTAATTTTTATACAATTTAACCTCAGTTCTAATGGATAATCGATTAACCTGACATTTGCATGGGTTTTCAACACTTTTCCAGGTCATTGTCCACTTTTTTAAAGCGTTCACATTCCCGGTCACATTCATTTGAGTATGTATGTATTTCACTCATTTTGGGGATCGTAGTGGGTAGTCTATTTTTTATTTATTTTTTGCCAACAGATATTTGAAGTTTGACTTATTAGAAACACATGAGCATGTTGCAAACAAGAGCTAAACGATTTGCAAGTCTCAAAATTGGATCGACATAGGTTTCGTTCAAGACAACATGGAAAAACATTTTAAAAAATTTAAACTGGCGGCTTTGGAGACCAAATGACCGGAGACCAAATGACCAGGGGACCAAATGACCGGGGATCAAATCACCGGGACCAAATGACCGGGGACCAAATGACCAGGGGACCAAATGACCGGGGATCAAATGACTGGGATCAAATGACCGGGGACCAAATGACCGGGGACCAAATGACCGTCGCCCGGAAATCGTGATGGGGAATTGAATATTTCTCAACTATTTAGCAAACCAACTAAGTCCACGACGTGGTGAATCAGTTCATTGGTAGAGGTCGGCCTTTTAGAACCAATACGGCAACTTTGGAGTTGATGAGTAATTGTTAGGATAGATAACGTGCAGAAATTATTGAATTTGATAAAATACACCTGATTATTGTCAATCAAACTATTTATTTGTCTAATTTGAATATGGCTCGTTCAGGAAGTCGGAATTGGCGTTGGAGATGGAGTAAAGGGTATTCACGATGCTAAATACTCCAACGACGACTCCTAACTCCAACGTGTTCACGAAGTCGGAGTTGGAGTATCTCTGATTGGTGAGCGCGTTTTTCACCAAAACTTTTCATTTTCAATCTTTTTGATTGTTCAGACTTATAGTTGCAAGGCTGCCGCCACTAATAGCTAATAATAGTACCGATTTCCGGCATAAAAGGTCTTCACTAATCAGAGATACTCCAACTCCGACTTTGTGAACACGTTGGAGTTGGCGTCGGAGTTGGAGTAAAGTGTGTTCACGATGCCAAATACTCCAACTCCGACTTCCTGAACGAGCTAATACGGCTTTACTCAGCCTCTACACTGTCTTTCATGGTCAGTGTTGGCGTAAAAGGCATCATGTCGATTGAAGCAGTCGGCAATATTTTCACGCTGTTCAACGTCAGCGCTGACAATGTGAACAAACCATCATCATGATACGTAAGGTGTCAATCATATACACTGTGAATCAGCCATAATTTGGACATAAACTCCAACTTTTACACAACCGTTTGCAGGAAAAAAACATGCCGCCAAGAAGATCACCAACTCTGAATTCTATAGATAGTTGCGGCAAAAAGCAATCTCCTCCTACATCAGTTTTGGTCGCTGCAATTAGATAAGTGGCTTATAATTTATACGTCGTCTCTCTTTTTCCCTCTTCTTCAGCTTTAGGGATGACATCTGCCACTCTTCTTCTTCTTCTTCTTCTCGTGCTGGTAATCCAAGATGCTGAAGTGGCCGAAAATCCCACTAGTTCTAATACAGCATGACTTTACAAGATTGGACCGGATTCTGTGGATGGTGCCAGTGGCAGCAAAAAGCAACGATCGCCTATTGTAGTTTTGGTCGCTAGCAATTAGATAAGCTTTCTTTGATTCATTCGCCGTCTCTCTCTTTTTCCCTCTTCTTCAGTTTTAGGGATGACATCTGCCACTCTTCTTCTTCTCGTGCTGGTGATCCAAGATGCTGGAGCGGCCGAAAATTCCACTAGTTCTCTGATACAGCATGTCTCTACAAGATCGGACCGGATTCTGTAGATGGTGCCAGTGGCAGCAGAAAGGGAACAATCGCCTACCGTAGTTTTGGTCGCTATTAATTAGATAAGTGACCTTTGATTTATTTGCCGTCTTTCTCTTTTTTCCTCTTCTCCAATTTTCAGAAATGCTAGTTGCGGTTGTTCTTCTGTTGGTGGTGATTTATTTGTTAAAGCGGCCAAAAAAGTTCTGATGCATAGCTCGTGGCTCTACAGCATGACTCTACAAGAGTGGATTGAAGCCTACAGATGGTGGCAGTGGGCAAAAATGCAAGACAACTCTAACTATAGAATTACAATCTGAACTCTTATTTTGCTGCAGGTCGAACCTTTCTTCATTCCGATTTGGACGGCTTTTGTTGAATCTTATTGGTCAATTTAGTGGACATGTTCCGGTTAAGGGGGACACTTATTTTCACTAAATTTTTTACAATTTTCAGTTTGATTACGGTAATCATGGTAATCTCAATAATTTTTATGAGTAGCTTAATGTAATAACGTAAAAGTGGGAAGCTAACCCACTATGCTACACGTGTAGATCTTCTTGCGTTAGAATCTACACAGAATATTAGTAATTTTACCTATATAACACTTAATAAGTAATTTTGTTGATCGAAGTGATTGTCGTCACCTTGACCACCTTAATAACTTGATTAACATTAAAAATTTAAAAAAAATACATAAAAATAGGTGTCCCTCCTGAACCGAAACAGGTCCATCTCGTCCGAAGTTGAAGAGTTTCGATTTGATCAGGTTTTTTTCGAGCTGAGATTTTTCTTCACAAATACCTGTTAGGAGTCTCAGATCTCAATGCGTATTATGTGTGTTTTACCAAACAGACTAGTAAAATTTTAAATTCTTACGATGTCATACTGACTTTTTTCATTTATTTTTCAAAGTTTTTGATTATTGGGGTATAAAAAGAGTTAGCACACAACAGCTGGTTGGGTGCCCTCAACTTGAGAACTTGCTGTGATATAGGTATCGAGATGTTTTTAGAACTTTGAGTGACCCTTGTACCACATTTTGTAGACCTTCAGAGATGGGGATAGAATTACAATCTGAACCTCGGCCACGCTCTACAAGAATACACAGAAAATTTTTGTCATCGAAGCTCCCCCAGGTCACAGTCAGGCTCCCTCCCTTGTGAGTGCTCTGACTGTAATATATTGTCTGCAATAAGTCACAAACAAGTAATTTATTTATTTTTTTCAATTTCCACCAAGTGAAGTCACACACACCAATGGCAACAAGAACAATTTGTAAAAATCCGTTTTTTAAAGCTTTCTCCACTAACAACGCAAAAAAGCCGTCCAACTTGCAAACTTTCTCTACAATTTATTAAGGAACTAAGTTTTTTAGGTCCAGATCTAGATGGATAGGGCAGTATCTCTGAAGCCCTTCTCCAATTGTCTGGGCTCTCCGGTGGAGGTCTCCATTCTCTGCTGCACAATCAAGATCAAAGGGTTGTCCACATTGTTGGCCTCCACTCTAGCTGACTCCAGGGTCTGGCTATCCTCCAATGCTATTTGGGACAAGTAGATGAGTTGGTCGGCCGGCGATTGCTTGATTTGCTCGTAGACTTTCAGTTTCAGGTCTATTACTTTGCTGCAGGAGGTCATCTAAAATGAAAAATTCAAATTATTTGTGGAGAGATGTCCTGACAGTGCATAGTTGGATAGTTGGACCCCATTTATTATTATCCCCCAACCATGTCAAAAAAAAATTTGATTGAAAAGGAATCAGGGAATCGGCCAGTCGGCCACAAAACTAGAAAGCAACCTTATTTTCAAAGATTTTTAAACACTTTTGCACACGTTTTTCAGTCCTCCCCAACTAGCTTCGGCCTTCTTCCGCCTCAGGCTGCAAATAAGTAGGAAAAACGGTAAACTCCCAACTGTCATGACCCGACTGTCATGAGTGCCAACTGTCATGACCCGACTGTCATGAGTGCCAACTGTCATGACCCGACTGTCATGAGTGCCAACTGTCATGACCCGACTGTCATGAGTGCCAACTGTCATGACCCGACTGTCATGAGTGCCAACTGTCATGACCCGACTGTCATGAGTGCCAACTGTCATGACCCGACTGTCATGAGTGCCAACTGTCATGACCCGACTGTAATGAGTGTAACGGTTATGGTTAGCATATATCTCCCAAAATCCCATATTTAACTTATATTTGTCTTACAACACTACTATACCGTTGTATCTTATAATTGTAGATGGTGTCCAGCTGGTGCTAGCCAGAAAGGGCGGACGCCTATCAACTCGATACAACATTTGACTCGATACATCAACTCGATACATCCCACTCCGAACGACCTGCGACTCGCTACAAATTGTGACTCGCTACTGCGACTCGCTACAAATTGTGACTCGCTACTGCAACTCGCTACAATTGCGACTCGCTACAGATTGAATTTTCTATTGTTATGTGGGTACAGATTGTTGCACCAGACCAATTGTTGGCCGCTTCGCGGCCAAGACCAGCACACCCCACATTGCAAGGGATAGGGGAACATGTAGTACATGTTTTGGGTGAAATGGACAAAAAAGTTAAAGTGTAGCGAGTAGCAAAAAGTGTAGCGAGTCACAATTGTAGCGAGTCGAAGTTTTACCCCCCCCCCTCCATAATGACTATGACGAAATTTTACAAAACAGTGTATCGAGTTGATGTATCGAGTCGATAGTGTATCGAGTTGATGTATCGAGTCAAATTTTGTATCGAGTTGATGATATACCAGAAAGGGCTACACAAGTGGTGTTACTCCTATCTGCGGTGGTGGTCGCCAGTAGTCGTACCTAGGTAAAGGTCCTTAAGTAGTGATACCCAGTCAGTAATGCACAGGTAGTGGTACCCTGGTACTCAAGTAGGGGTGGAGGCGGTAATGAGAAAAAATCGGGTCAGAAAAATCGGGTCGGAAAAAATCGGGTCGGAAAAAATCGGGTCACTATAATTTTTGTACCTGGGGGAGTGGGGGAGGGGGTGTTAAGACCTTTTTTGGTCAACTGTGAATAGTGTTTGAACATCTTCTAAATAATTTTTATGAAACGATAAAAGAGTTGTTTCCCAACGTTTTTCCTACTAAAAAGTCAGGGTTTCAAAAAAAAATTTGGTCTTTGGTCAATCATAAGTTGACCAATTGCCTCGGTCCTTCATGCTTGATAAACCGAAAAAGGTACCTGAATATCTTTTGAAATACAAAAAAGATGTGATTTGAACATAGTTTTGTCAGCTGGGGATTACCGAATAAAGAAAGGTATGCATGCATTTTTTATGCATCCAGAATCACTTTCGAGTGATTTGTGTCTGAGGTATGTGGGTCTGCGCATCTCTAACCAACCAAGCCCCCTAGCTCCTTTTCTTGGGCGTATCGGTGTTTGAGAGTCAGAGATGCGCGCATTCGATTAGCTTAGACACGTTTCTGAACAAGACTCTTGATCGTAAATGCATTAAAGACTCGGCGCTACTTGCATATACAACCCCCCCCCCAGATGAATTTTTTTAAAAAGTGTTTCCAAACACCCTATATCGACCTAAAATTGCCTCAGAAGCTCGAAAAGGACATTTTTTTTGTGTTCTAGTCAATAAAAATTGGGTTTTGGGACCACCCAAAAAACCTATTTTGACCATTTTGAAGGGATTTAGGGCCATATTAGGGTGGGAAAGGACCAAAAATAGACCAATTTAGTGTAAAAAAGAAGATGTTGAACATAGTTTTGTTGACTGGGGCCTACCGCATAAATAAACTCTGGTATGCATACATTTTTTATGCATCCAGAGTCACTTTCGAGTGATTTGCGTCTAAGGTATGGGGGTGTCCGCATCTCAACCCAAGCAACCAAGCCCCTGTATCCCGAAGGGGGCGCAGGGGGCTTGGTAGGTTAGAGATGCGCGCACTCACTCACCTTAGACATAATTCCGAGCTAGACTCTTGAACAAAATGCATTTAGAGGCTCTTTTTGCCCAGCTCCAGTGACCAAAACTTGGTAGGATACTCAATATATAATATATCAGCTTGGGGGAGATTCAGCTCGCACCCTTCGGGCGCAGGAAGGTTTGTTTGCTTGGGTTGAGATGCTACACCACATACCTAAGACGCAAATCACAGCTGTTTAAACACACTCACAGTTAGCCAAAAAAGTAAACCAACAACAACAAACAGCCCCCCCCAGGTACATAAGTACCATAAAAAATATAATAACCCGATTTTTTCCGACCCGATTTTTTCTGACCGATTTTTTCCGACCCGATTTTTTCTGACCCGATTTTTTCCGACCCGATTTTTCCGACCCGATTTTTCTGACCCGATTTTTTCCGACCCGATTTTTTCCGACCCGATTTTTTCCGACCCGATTTTTTCTGACCCGGTTTTTTCCGACCCGATTTTTTCCGACCCGATTTTTTCCGACCCGATTTTTGCGACCCGATTTTTTCTCATAGCCGTGAAGGCACCTATCGAGGTGAAGGTAGCTAGGCAGTGATGCTCATGTAATGTTAGTATTAGTCCACTGGGCGGCGGATTCCACACAAATTTTTTGAAAGTTAATATTTTTGTCTTACGAGCAACTCCTATAATTTTACATTTTTCCTATGATCCCACCTCAGTTCCACTCGATAATCCATGCACCAACCAAACCAAGTGGTCGCTCATTTGATGCGATTTTTCAAATGTTTTTTGAGCTACAAAACCTCCATCTAGCTAAACCACGTGAGCATTGGACACCTAGATGCCCTACGGGTTACGAAACTACTCCAGAACTGGGTTTCCACACAATTCTGGATATGGTATATTTATTTTGAATTACTTTTGGCTAAAATTAAAAATTTTGGATTCCGAAGGTGTATAGTACCAGGTGGTGTCCTACCAACTTGAGAATTACTGGTTTTCTAATGAATATTTTATGACCGTTATTTCAAGAAAAAGTAATGTCTGCTAGCACCAGAATTTAAAAGTGTAAGCTCAAAATTTTGGAGGGGGAATTCGTTAACCTTTAAGTTAAATAAATGTGGAAGATTGGGATTTTTAGAGATGTAGGCTGGGGAGATATATGTGAGGAGATATATAACCGTTGGACTCATGACAGTCGGTCATGACAGTTGGAATCATGACAGTTGGATATCGTTTGGAAAAGCGAGTCAGTGTGCTACTGAAAACATATTTTAGGATTTCCCAATAAAGTGGATTTCAACATTTTTTGAATATAATACAGTCAACCCACTTGAGCCCCAATTTATCGACTCACAGCTGAGTTTGTAACTTTTTTAACGCCAAGTGTGCCGTATTCCTACCTTCAATATAATACCTTGGAGCAGTAAGCCCGTATTTCATCTCAAATATTACCTTAAATTTCAACAAGTTTTTAGCAGCCAATCTTCTCGTGGTTACTGAAGCAAGTTGTGTTTTGGTTTCCTGCTCTTCCCCACCATCTCCTTGCTGCAATTTAGACCAGTCAAAATAATTTTGTAAAAAACAGTCACAGCAAATTACCAATTTGATGTAGATATCACCGCCTTCAGGGTAGCAATACCTTTTATTGTCTTCCTCCTCCAAGTGCTGCATATTGCAGATTGCGCAGAAGAAGTCATAATTACCTGAATCAAACATGAGGATTCCAATAAAAGTTGGCTCATCAGGGAGCTTGGCGAAAATTGCCTCGGTATCTCTTGCTACTCTTTTCGGGCACATTGGAATTTCGCAAAAAAATGTTTTCACGTTGTTTCTCTTGCGTATAATCGAGACCCGTGGGTCCAAATAGAAAAAATTAGTTTTTCTTGGAAACGACTGGCGAAACCGGAATCGTTGCGATATTTCTGATCAGACTAACCAAGACAACTGAAAAAAAGCATTAAAAATGATGGGATAAAAGCATCGGACCCTAGGCGGGAACGAATTTGAGGGGGTGCCGTAAAATTGAGACTTGACCGTACTACAAAAAATTGACCCAAAAAGGTCGTGTTTCACACAGAGCATAAGCTAGTGAAAAAATAAATTTAATTTAACTTGGGGGACCAAGGAAATTTTTGCTGTTATCTCAAAAATGCTCCAAAGACTAACCATTGGGTGCCAATTTGATTTCAACAGGACGAGGATAAGAAGGCGAGTGTTTAGCATATACCCTCAGCAAATCATTCCACTCCTAAAACTTGCAATAAATAACTGCTATAAATGCCGAAAATTAGACAAAAATTAAAAAAAAAACCTCGTAAGTAATTGGGAAGCCAGCGGAACATTTCTCGCTTTCCTGCTCGTCCAAAACCATGTAGGGAGCGTTGTGCTCACAAAGAAGGCATTCTTGGCAGATTCTCGGGATCTCAATGTTGGTTTTTGTCCTGCAAAGAAACGAGAATTAAAATAAAAGAGTTAAAATTGTTAGGCTAAGAATCCGAGGCTAGCTTCTATAGTTGTGAAATAGCCGGGCATTTACCGTATTCTCTCTATTAGTTCCACACTCTCTATTAAACCCACACCCCCAACAAAAGGACCTGTATCTCAGCTCAGAGAAAAAATTTAGCAAAGCTGTTTATTGCACTTTCTAAACTCCCACAAGCTCTACTGATTCCACTTTTTAGATTTTGGCTGAGCAGCCGAAAATCTCGAGATCGACCCCAAATTTTTCCGATTTTCGGACGATTGAAAAATAATCCACATGTGGAACTAATAGAGAAAATACGGTAAATGGTTAAATTAATAACTTGGTCATTTGACCGGTCGAATGACGGTCATTTGACCAATCAAAATGACCAATTCTAGTGAAATTGACCAAATGGCAGGTCATTGGACAGTTAAATGACCGAAAAGCCGGTCAATTCCACAACCCTACTAGATTTCTAAGCGACAGATTTTTTCACTATTCTTGAGATTTATAGTTGTTTGCAAGTGAAAGGTCAAAAAGCTCTTTTGTCAAGAATTAGATGATTTGTTTGAAAATTTAAAAAAATTCAAAGCTGTTTTTTTATTATTTTCTGGCTAAAAAATGAGAACCGGAAATCAGATTCCCCAGAACATCATAAATCGGGAGCAACATTGTTAAAAATTCCATAGTCAAGGCTCTACTGTAAACTTTTCGTAATACTGCCACAGGTCTTGATTATTTTTTGAAAATTCATTTTTCCCAAACCAACTCGATATACCCACCTGGAGGGCTTGCAAATTTTTTGCACGAATTTGGGGCATAACACCCTTGTATAGACTATGCCAGCTCCTGAGGCTGCCAATTTCTTCTCCTCTCAATGGACCGCATGGTTTTAAGGATCTCGTTCTGGATAGCTTCGAGTAACGATAGACAGGTGGCTTGCTCTGTTCTGGCGGACTGAAATTAACATATTTTAGCCTATGATTATGGGTTTATAAACTATATTCCTACAAAGTAGTTGTCCACACACTCCGAACATTCAAGAGTGGAGCAAGGTATGGCTTCAAAATAGTCGGCGTAGTTGCTTCTCAACATTTCCCACTCCCATCTGTGCAACCACACCCTTTTGACGGCAAATGTAAGGTTGCCTGTAAATTATTTTGTTTGGAAATGTGGAGCTGACTGAGGTTTTCACAAAATGTGCCTTTTTGTCAGTGAGAATTATTCTGGGACACCCTTATAGCCAAAATTTCTTAAATATTCAAAAAAGGCACCAGAATTACAAAAAATATCTTGGCTTGTTGGGATATGACCACAAGTTCGAGTATTGAAATTTTTAAAAAGCCATTGAAATCGGGGGAGGAGAAGACTGGGCCAATTCAAATTGGCCACGACTTTGAGTGAAATATCAATGAAAAAGTTGTCGACAAGTCGGCCCGTTTGCGTTGGCCCAATTTTTATTTGGCCCAATTTTAAATTGGAGCAGTTTGAATTGCCCCAGTTTGAAATGGGCCCAATTGGACCACGATTTTGAGTGAAATATCAATAAAAAGGTTGTCGACAAGTTGGCCCAGTTTTGAGTCGGTCCATTTTGAATTGGCCCAGTTTGAAATAGGATAATCTCTCCTTCCCTAAAATCGAATCAATAAAATACCACATAATAGTACGTTCCGCAGCTGCTCCGACAATTTTTTTGACCCGATTTTCAAGTTTCTTACTAATCCTGACAGTGACCAGTTCGGTCACTGTCATCAGATCACTCCAGGTATGTGTATACTGTTAAGTGTAGCCTGGTTTTTCGCGCAATGGCTCAGGGCGATTTGTGAAATAAAAAGCAGGCTTTCTAGCAGGACTGGCTGAAAAAATTTTCCTGGCGGCCGAGAAGCAAAAACTTGCAACTCAAAATTCAGTTAAAATCTAGGCTACATCTTTAGTGGTCACTGTACAAAAAATATTTTTATGGTCAGAATGAGAAAAGTAATAAGAAGAACATTTTCCCAAAATTTGCTAAATCTGGTCCTAAATACTTACCATGTTCACACAGCAAATCATCGTTGAATTTTGAAGGTTTTCCATTGACTTCATTGACAATTACACAGTCATCGCCTCCATTCAAGTCACTTCTGGAGTCGGAATTGGCCTCACCTGAGGCTGAGGAATTGGGTCTGGAAGGGGAGTTAGGAGATATGCCATCCACTTGGCTAGATTCAGATGGTCCTTGAGACACCTCATGTTTCCGCTTGCGATTGGCTGCACCAGCAGCGACATTGTTGGTACTAGTCATGTTGTTGTTGTTGCGAGAAGAAGTGGATGGAGAGGAGTCAGCACTGTAGTCAAAGTCCATAGAGCTGGAGGTACCTGGCCTGGCGATAGATTTAATCCACTTGTAGTTGTTATTGGGATGCTTGTTACTTGGTGGTTGCTCGTACTGTTGTTTCTGGCTGATTGCCGTACTGTCTGCAAAAATTTCAGTTGTAAAAAAATTAATGCTAACTTATTTTTGCTACTCAAGTTTAGGTGGTTTAGGTGTAAATATTTAGAAAAACTAGACGAAAAAATTTATACAGTCGATTACTTTCAGAGTGTGCCCCGCTATTTTCAAGGAGAGGGATCTTCCAGCGTAGCGTCCTCTTTTCATTAAGGGCAGCCCTTCATAGTGGCTAATTTGATCGAATCCTAACTTGGTATTCCCAAGGCTGTCACCGGCTAGTATGTAGCGTTGTTCACCCTTATTTCCGCAAAAATCATGAGCGTTTCGACTGTATATGACAAATAAAAGTTTTTCAAAACAATTCTTTTCTCGAAAGGATTCTCAAAATCGCAGCATTCTTTGTTCGTCCGTGATAAAATTTAGTAATTTTTCCTTTATTCACAATTGTTCACAATTGGTCTTGTCCGTAAAACCGTGATTACGCCGTAAGCTTTGCAGTCCTGTATTTTAAATTTTGTGGTATACGTGTCACGGATACGGTTCATTGTGAATAGCACATCAAGCGCATAGCTAGGTGTCTTTGTAGATATGTAAGCCCTCTGTTCTCCTTTTTTACATCGCTAATTGCAGATATTCGCGAAATCAAGCAAAGATGTCAAAGCGAGGACGTGGAGGTGCTTCTGGGGCGAAATTCCGTGTCACTCTCGGTATGTTTCTCCTTTTGGTTATGTGCATCTCATTGATTGTCTTCGTTTTCAGGTCTGCCTGTGGGAGCTGTGATCAACTGCGCTGACAATACCGGAGCCAAGAACCTGTTCGTGATAGCTGTCTATGGAATCCGTGGTCGTCTGAATCGCCTTCCAAGCGCTGGTGTTGGTGACATGATCGTCTGCTCGTGCAAGAAAGGCAAGCCGGAGCTCCGAAAAAGGGTAATTGATTTCGCACTGCTTTCACTAATGCCTTCAATTATTTCAGTGCTGCAAGCTGTGGTAGTGCGCCAGAGAAAGCAGATTCGACGCAAAGACGGCACTTTCATCTATTTCGAGGACAATGCGGCTGTGATCGTGAACAACAAGGGCGAGATGAAGGGCAGCGCTATCACGGACCTGTGGCCAAGGAATGTGCTGATCTGTGGCCGAGAATTGCTTCCAACGCCGGTTCCATTGCTTAAATGATCCTATTGTTGTCTGTTATGGTTGTTATCGACTCGAATAAAGTTACGGTTGTTATTTTTGTTTTTTGTTCTCTCCGCTGGTGACTCAGCATTGTAATTGGGTATGTAGGCTTTTTCGAATGTCCTAGAGTGCGACATGTTTTTTTGAAGTCTTTAGAGAGTCTTTTCTGTACTCCGTTTCCTTTCCTTCTGTCCCCAGTTTTTTGTCGAAAATTGTCAAATTAGCTTTTTACTGACTACTTCGCTATGAGATCGAGCAGATCGAAATGTATGGCCAGTTCATCCTTTGTTTCGTAACTTTGATACTTCTTCTTAAAAAGAGTACCCATGTCGATGTAATTTGTATCTGATGCCTCCTAGTGGTAAGAGTTTTTTCAGGAATTTCGAGATCCCAAGCAGTCTGCTGAGCTTGTCTAAAATCTTATGACTAATATTTATGGGTACGTCAGGTTTGATCGCCACAAATTTGATCGCCGGCTAATTTTGATCGCCACAAAATTGATCGCCACAAATTTTATCGCTCACAAAATTGATCGCCACAAATTTGATCGCTCACAATTTGATCGCCAGTCAAATTTGATCGCCAGTCGCATTGATCGCCTGCAGATTTCGATCGCCACAAATTTGATCGCCAGTCAAATTGATCGCCACAAATTTGATCGCCAGTCAAATTGATCGCCACAAATTTGATCGCCAGTCAAATTGATCGCCACAAATTTGATCGCCACAAATTTGTGATCCACTTCTAGTTGTCTGTTAGGGTTTTGAACTCCTTATTTTCGCTTACATCTTCAATATTTTTTAACTTTACACCCTTGAGCCATTCTGTACCCCAGATATAAATTTACTTTTAAAGATATAAGTCTCCTAAAAGCAGTACCCACGATAGGAGAATCCAGGAGGAGAGCACCAAGGTGGTGTTAATTAGGGATGGGAGAGTACCCAAGAGGGAGTCATGGAGAGTACCCAAGAGTAGGGTACTCAGTTATACTCAGGTAGTGTTACTCAGCTGAGGATTATGTATGTGGTCATCCAGGTGGACATCCAACAGACCAGGAGGTACCCATTCCAGGTGTTGGGAATGAGGTGGGTGAAATCCCAACTTTGGTCCTGACAAACCCAATTTACTACACAATCTTAAGTTAGACAAAATGGTTTATCATTTATTTTTAAGAAATTTTTATTTTTATGCTATCCAGGTGGACATCCACCTGGATAAGCCGAAAAATAAAAAATTTGAACAAACCATGCCATCACATAGCAAAAAGCGGTTGTTTTTGATTTTTTAGGTCATCCAGGTGAATATCCACCTGGCCAAGTGGTACCCACCCAAAGTTTCGGGGTTCAGCTGGTATACACTTTTGGTCTTATCAAGCCTTATTACCCAGACGATTCCACATGTGATGGAATGGTTGTTTTTACTTAAAAAATTTGATTTTTCAGATCATCCAGCTGAATAACTACCTGGACCAGGGGTTATAAAAAGATAAAGAAACGACAAAGACATAAAAGCAAACAATATCGCCGGCGATCAAAATTGAACGTCGATCAATTTTGTGGCGAACAAAATAAGCCGGCGATCAAATTTGTGGCGATCAAATTTGACTGGCGATCAAATGTGTGGCGATCAAATTTGACTGGCGATCAATTTTGTGGCGATCAAATTTGACTGGCGATCAATTTTGTGAGCGATCAAATTTGTGGCGATCAAATTTGGCTGGCGATCAATTTCGTGAGCGATCAAATTTGTGGCGATCAATTTTGTGGCGATCAAAATTAGCCGGCGATCAATTCGTGGCGATCAAACCTGACGTACCCATATTTATTTCACCCCCGGTTATATCAGAGCCATAGTGTCGAAGAAATCCAGGCGCTGATTATATTTTTTGTTTCAGTAGTTGGACGTGTAAGCAAGAAACGCTGAGTTGACTGTATCAACCATTGAACGAGCTAGAGCCCTCTAGGATGTCCCAACATTTGCGTCATTCTCTACGCCTTAAAATTTTTCAGGCTCTTTGGAGTATTGGGGATCATTGACTTTGTCAGTCGAACGTGTCAAAAAAACCCATACTTTGGCAATTTTCCATCCAGTTTGTCCATACAGGTAAGTGTTTATTAACCTTTTTGCTCGTGATTTGACAGGCTCCGTATTTTTAGATTATGAAACTGAGAATGCCAACCAACCTTGTGGAATCCGTCCAAGCTGATTGAGAAGACCAAGTCCTTGAGTGTTTTGCTGGACGTCTTCTTTTTATACTCCATCTGTTCCACTGCTAGTTTTTTAAAGGAGCGTAAGTGTTTTTTCCGAGACCCAAACAGCATCTGGAGGTGGGTGTTCGATGGGTTGAGGGTTGTCTCGGTTGGGGTCGTGTGTTCTGAAATTTCTAATTATATTTTTTGTAAACATGAGGTGAAAATTTACCTCTGCTTCAAAATCAATGTCTTTGTCAGATCTATACAATTGCCTAAATTGCTTTTGAAGGCGGCATCTCTCTTCATTGTCCGCACACAGTCTATGCATATGTCGAGTCTGAAAACAAGGAAAGTTATGGTGTGCATCGCAAGTCCCAATCTTATCAGATTTCGGCACTTTTTTATATCGTGACAACGAAAAGGATGTGTGTGAAAACTTCCGGCAAATTTAATGAATTTTGCCAGCAAATTTGTAAAGCTATTATCCTTGGTGGTTTTCTTATAAATTTTAATTTTTTTCAGCCAGAGTCTAGCCCAGGATCTCAACTTTCTTACAAAGCTATATCCACTGACAGAATCAGGTTTGAAAAAGTTGAGTAAGCCTACGCCGGTGGTCGCGTACGGCTTTTGTAGAGGCCGGGGAAGAGTGCTATCCCACGATATTCTCCTTGTAAAGGTGTAATGTCTAGTTTTTCAACAGTTCGATTTGTAGCCGTGTTTTTTTAAGCTACAAGACGATACCGTCTACCTAAGTTATGACCATTCGGCTCTCATTAGGACTGTGGCCTAAAAACTCAGTCTACAAACTGAAGAAACCTACCCTGTTCTAAGTCTTCTGGAGTGGGAGTCATGGAAGTTGATAAAGGGATCCTCATGTAAACTACTATTAGCTGCAACCATCGCCACACCTATGCCATAGTGATTCAGCAGTTCTGCAAAACAAAAGTCTCAATAATCCTGACCAAAACTGTTAACTATGAAAAAACAACCCACCCTCGGCAGCACTCCTGTTGACTGCCTTGACCTCGGCCTTGAACACAGACTCCAAGGACACCCTGTCATGCGGGCACAAATGCATTCTGCAGTCCTCCAGCGGCTCTCTGGCATACATATGGCCATCATCCTCGCTCAGAAATGAGGTATCCAGCTCCATTTGGGAGGAGGAGCAAGCTCCATTGGTCACCAGGTCTTCTGGTGGAGCATGGTTTTCGCCGTTTTGGAGTCCTTCTTCCATGGGATTTGGTTGGTATTGGTATTCCCCATTTTTGGAGGAGGGCATGTCGTATTGATCCAAATTTTTCATGTCTTCGACTGCTTTGAACTCTTTGATGAGTATGTCGGAGAGGAGGGAAGTGGGCAGAAAGACTATCTCACTCTGCCGTTTGCGCATCTCTTTGCCGTTGGTTATCTGCAAATGGGCTTATGAAATTTTCGAAGGGTTCTTTGAATGGGATATGTCCGAGCATACTACAAAAGACGTGGTACCATCACAGAATTGCGACCTCAAAATTTTGAAAATAGTTAATAAACTTTTTTATTGGAAGAAGGTGATTCTATCCAGGTCTTTTTGCCATTTTGAGAACTAACAGCAATCCCAAAAAATACAAATTATTTTTCGAAAACATAGATCATAGACCTGCACTACCATGGAGATTCTATAAGAAATACTTCGCACTTCAGCCAAAACTATGGTTGGCCAAATTTTGATTTTCGCCGCTAAATTCACCAAATTTTTGGGCCTATCCCTCAATAGGGGAGTTTTTTTGCCTTGTTCCTCCTGTTGATTTTTTGTGCGTTTTTTAGGCTTAGGCAAGAATAGGCCAGCGTATGTTTGAATGGATTAAATTGAACGATTATTTGAGTGGTTTCGCCGGCAAAACGGTCAACCCTAGCTAAAACTAACGTAATTTTGTGTCAGAAATTTCAGATAACTATGTTTTATCTAAGAATACCGTATTCTCTCTAATAGACGGGTCCTCTCTATTTGAAGGGTCCTCTCTAATAGACGGGTCCCTAAGAGACCAAAACTAGAGGGGTTAACCATGTTTTATTGCATTTTTAATATGAAGTCAAAAATATTTTTGGATGTTGAAAAATAGACGGTCGACCCCTCTATTAGAGAGAATACGGTAAGTGGTTTTCATCTCCAAGAAATAACTATTCGTAATTTATTTCTGTAGTTTTACATGCTGTTGTTATATAAGAGTACCTTATTTAGCCAAAAAAAAAGTTTAAAAAATATCGCGAAAAAATTTTGTAATCAAAAATGAGTATTTTGCAAAAAAAATCAGAAATTTGTAACATACCTCCAATTTATTCCACATTTTGTCTAGGAACTCATGCCTTCGGCTGACCTCCTTGTTCCAAAAGTTCAAAGACCTGTTGCCCTCCCTAGTTTCCACCAAAAAATCGGCGTTCAGCTGCAATGAAGTTCGGTATAAAAACCATCTGCTTACAAATCCAAAAAAAAACCTTTTTCTGTATGCTATTGACCACAGACTGGGGTGGCAGTCTCAGGTTGTGGCTGGATATGCCTCACTAGCATCCGATAATTGGTAGATGAGGGCGTAGCATCCTTTCATGTCGTTGGTGGCTCGGAGTTTGTCATTCTCACGCTCGACGGTGACGCCTGGAGCTTTGGTTTGAACCACTTGCTGAAATTTTTATTGGGTACAGTCGAACCTCAATAAACGGGCACCGCCAAAAGTTCGTTCCCCCGCTGGGTCCGACACTATTTTTAGCTCGATTTTCAAAGGTTTTTTTAAATTCTGTTTAGACGACTGCCAACCTACTCGATACAAAAACTAAACACACCCTTTGCCATTTTCACCAAATTAAATAGGTGAAAGTGCTGCTGAAAAATCTGAAAATCACTTCCGCCAGGTCTAGCGACCACAGGCACGCTCAATACACCGACTCGATACATTCACAACTCGATACACCGACTCGATACATTGACAACTCGATACACCTACTCAATACACTTTTTTATTTTTACCTCAATTACTTCGGCAATTCCGCTCATATAACTACTTACTACTTAAAAAACCGTTTTTAGAATATCGTGATTAGTACACGAAAGGGTTAGGGAAGCCGAAAAATAAAAAATTTCGTCAACTACTCTATGATTATACCACATGACTTCAAACCATAAATCAATGTGGTCTAGATTGATAACCACCTAAATACTGAATAGGTAATCACGTCGAGAGAATGAACTATATTAATCCACTACATTAATCCACATTTACTATATTAATCCATGAATAAACTTAATAGAGTGGACGACCACTTGGTGAATTTGGGTGTCCATTTGGTGCATTTTTTTGTTTTTGGCTTCCATAGTCCTTTTTGTGCGCTAACCACGACATTTCAAAATATTCCGTAAGTAGCAGGATGTCATATGAGCGGAATTACGAAAACTTGAAAAATACCATGGAAAACAGCATTTGACTACTGTCTTACCATTCTTAGAATGATCAAATCAGTACAGAAAACAAGTTTTGGATTCTGAAAACCCACCAAAGAAAGTATTTGAACCAAGTGGATGACCACCTGGTTTTATTGACGCCTGGAGAATTAATTGAATTAACAAGAATAATATTCAAAACAAAAATATGGAAAAAATAGGCAACCAGACAATTTCTAATATTTTTAGAATTTGTCGCGCGACATTTTCTAATATTTTTCGGTAAATTCGGGACAAAACAACCGAATTTACCGAAAAATATTAGAAAATGTCGCGCGACAAATTCTAAAAATATTAGAAAATGTCTGGTTGCCGAAAAAATAATCTAAAAAAAACTGGTACGAACTGTCTACTGAAAAACCGATGCGAACTGTCCTATGTCCTAAAAATAACGGTCCTTGAGGTGAAGATAAAAAGTGTATCCAGTCGGTGTATCGACTTGTCAATGTATCGAGTTAGTTTTTGTATCGAGTTGGATGTATACCGTTCAGACAGTCCACTCCCAAATATCGCAAGGATTTCGATTTTAGCGATCGTTTTTCAGAATCCGAAATTTTTTTCTCTAAAAAAGCAAAACCTGGATTAACGGGCGCCCTATTTCTGAAATTTATTCTGAAAAACGATCGGTAAAATCGGAGTCCTTGCGATACTTGGGGACGGACTGTCAAAACACAATTTAATTTTTTTTGAAAATCGAGCTAAAAAGTGTCTGACCCAGCGGGGGAACGAACTTTTGGGGTGACCGTTTATCGAAGTTCTACTGTATTTAATTTGTGGACCATCCAAAAAATTGTGACTTGGTCCCCCAAGCTGATTTTTTCGCAATTTTTTAAACATTTTAATGCCCAAATTTTTTATATAAAAAGGTTAAAAATTATGAAACATGGATTTTGAGACTATTGATTTTGTTATGAAAATCAGCTCGTGGGACCAAGGCAGGATTCTTTTCCAGAAAGCATCATCGTGACAGGAGCTAAAATTTACCCTATCATTGTAAGTATACCACTGTCCAGTCACCGGATCTTTGATGAGGTCGTAGTAATGTCCGCAGTGGGTGTTAAGGCCTGTAAAAATTATTTATTATATCCAAATTGTTTGACCAGGAGTTTGGAAAACTGGTTTTCAGGTCGAAATTAACATGGACTGCCAAACTTTAAGGAGAACAATCCACAATTAAAATTTTTTGATAAGCGACCGAAGAGAACGAAACCGGCAACAAAATCAGTTTTTCGGCAAGAAAAATAAGTTTTGCCCTTTCACTTTCTGGTGCTCCCTAAATTGTCTCAGGGATCTGAATTACAAAACTGAATTTCAAAAGGTCAATTTTTTTTTGTCACAAATTCACTTTTTTCTGTTACAGATTCACTTTTTTGTCACAGATTTCTCAGATTTCACAGATTTTTATAACCACAGGGATGACCAAGCACTTTCAAGATTGGTCCAAAAGTTGTTTTCTCATTACAGCCTGAAATTTTCTGTATGACATTTCTACCATGTTTTCAGCATTTTTGCCAAAAGCTATTTTATCCGCAAAAGTTTTTGCCTTGGGCGATTAAGGTCACATTTCAGGTTACCAAAAATTTTAGGAATTTCAGGCTGTTTTGAGAAAATAGTTTTCGGAGCAATTTTGATAGTGCTTGGTCCCCCTGTGGTTTTATCTAAATCTGTGACAAAAAAGTGAATCTGTGACATCATGGGCGTAGCCAGGGGAGGGGGGCGGGCTATAGCCCCCCCGTCAGGTTTTTCGAAAAAATTGTTAAGTAAAAAACTCAAAAACGGCGTGGGGAAAAAACCCCAAATGGCCCTAACTCTGAAGTTCTAGTATAAAAAAGAGGGGGGGGGGCCTGGGGGGGGGGGGGTGATGACGGCTGAACTAGGAAGGGGGGCTAAAATAGAGCAAATACGGTATCTATGCTTAAAAATACAAAAAATAAAAAATAATGTCTTGTAAACTGTCCAGTCTTTTCTGAAAAGTACCCATTTTTTAAACTACCGTATTTCCTCTAATAAGCGCGCATGCTCTAATAAGCGCGCACCCCTACTTTGAGGGCCTATATCTCAGCTCAGAGAATTTTTATTCCAAAGCTGTTTGATACGTTTTCTTAACTCCCACGAGCTCTACCGATTCCACTTTTTAGATTTTAGTTGAGCACCCAAAAATCTCGAAATCGAATTCCAAATTTTCGGATTTTTGGGGTTTGAATAATAAGCGCGCCGGCGCCCTTATTAGAGGAAATACGGTAAAACCATATTTTATTGCCTGCCGACTTGGCAGGATCAAGGCTTATTACCTTCATGTATCATGACAGCACACAAATCATAGGTGCGCTCAAAAGGAGAGTTGGGTTGAAGCACAGCTTCCGGCAAGGTCCTAGGATACTGAATTGGTGTTCGCAACTTCTTGTGTCTTCCACTACTGGAAATAGGGATTTGTATAAATTTGGATTAAAAAGTGTAGTAAGATTGGCAGAAATAGACCTGTCAAACACATATCTGTTCAGCTGGATGATCAGCACTCGAGGTAGCTGAGAGAACTGACTGGAACGAGTGGCTGTATCCTTCTTTTGGCAGCCATCACAGGTGTAGTCGGATAGGCTGCAAAATTTCGGTTTTTCGGATTGAAAGTTATGGTATCACAAAGGTTCAGAAATTATTTTTCGAGTTTTTTGTGGAAAGAGGCTAGTTAGACACCCTCATAGCTATAAACACGTGAAAAAAAATAACTACTTATCCTGAGGCTTACTGATCTTTTAGTAATTAGCTTAAGACTATTATTTAAGGAAACTATTAACTGCTACCACCAGGATTTGAACCTGTGGCCTCAGGCCACTTTTGTGACAAATGTCACAAAAGTGGCCAAACGCTCCAGCGCCAAATTTTCAACCAACCCTGCGAAAAATTGGCATGCAGCTAGGTGGATTCGAACCTGAGCCACATTCATGATTTCAAAAAACTCACGTTTCCAGCTCGAAAAATCCCTTGATGGCAGTGGTGAGTGTTTTGGATTTGTCGATGCTGACCTGCAGCGATCGGTACTCCCTTCAGACTCGCTTTTCACACCACAAAAGTCGCATAATATTATTTGTTTGATCTTGCTCTGAAACATGGGCAGAATTTAGCAGCAATATTGGTCAAATAAGTAGGCTGAAAAACCTCAAAGCGGCTCCTTATCAGTTTTCTAACAGCTTCTCCATTGGGGTGTCCTTGTAAATTTCTGTCCAAAGCATCAAAAAAGAGGGTGTTAAACTCTTGTACGTCGTGCTGCTCGTTATCCAGCTTCAAAAGCTGGATTAATTCCACGGCATCTGTGGTTTCCTGAAATAGTTTTGTTTGGCCAAAATTGAGATTTGATTTTTGAAGATATATTACAGTTGCGGCGCTACTGTAATATACCCCCCCCCCCCCCCAAAAAAAAAGCGCTACTGTAATATACCCCCCCTCCCCCCAAAAATCGACCTACTGTCATATACCCCCCCCCCCCAAAACCGACTTTTTTAGGGATGGTCAAAAACCATTTTTACACAATAATTTCGCCATAAAAGGACCAGAAAAGCAATTTAAATGGGATTGCGGGCTGTATTGGGAGGGGAAGGGAATAATACAGGGGCCACTTCTCGAGATGGTTGGGATCCTTAGAGTATTAATTCTCTAAGCGTCTAAGGGTACTTTCAAACCCAGGAACTTGTAGTGCAGGCATAAGTATGAGTACTTTTCATGGACCAAGCTGATCAGCGGACCTCGCGGGTTTACTCATAGGCCTAGCACTTTCTGAGTGCTAGGCTGAATTTTTGGTTGCTGGGCCTCTGGCCCGGCCTTTTAGAACGAGGGGGAATGCTCTTCGGCGAAAAAATAAAGATGTTGAACATAGTTTTGAATACTGGGGCCTACCCAAGGGTGGGCAAAGATCAGATCAGATCGATCTAGATCAGATCGAGATCAGATCAGATCAGATCGCCAAAGATCAGACCAGATCAGATCAGATCGATCTGATCGATCTGATTCATTTTGTCATCCAAATGTTTTGTCTCGAAAAGATTTCTGTGTACAAAACCGGATCGAACATTCAAACTTACAGAAATCTTTTCGAGACAAAACATTTGGATGACAAATGAATCAGATCGATCAGATCTGATCTGGTCTGATCTTTGGCGATCTGATCTGATCTGGTCTGATCTAGATCTGATCTGATCTTTTGCCCACCCTTGGGCCTACCGCATAAATAACTCTGGTATGCATGCTTTTTCATGCATCCAGAGTCACTTTCGAGTGATTTGTGTCTAAGGTATGTGGGTGTGCGCATCTCGTCTCCTAGCCCCAAGCCCCTGCGCCCCCGAAGGGGGCGCAGGGGGCTTGAGAGTTAGAGATGCGCGCACGCACTTACCTTAGACATGATTCCGAGATGTACACTTGATCATAAAATGTATATAGAGTCTATTTTTGCCACGGCCCGAGTTGAAAAACATGGTAAAGCAGCTAAAAAAAGTGGCCCCTGTATTATTCCCTTCTCCTCCCAATACAGCCCATAATCCCTTTTAAATTGCTTTTCTGGTCCTATTATGGCAAAATTATTGTATGAAAATGGTTTTTGGACACTCCTAAAAAAGTCGATTTTTGGGGGGGGTATATTACAGTAGCTTTTGGGGGGGGGTATATGACAGAAGCGTCACAGTTGCGATAGTTTTTTGCCCGATTTTTTTTGTAAAGGTACAGCCCACTCTCGATTTTAGGACGCAAAAAAACGAAAAAATTGTCAGCCCCAAGGCGGGAACGAACTCCTACCCTTAAACCAAGTGTCCTTAAATCGAGGGTGGACTGTATTCGGTATTATTTTTTTATCAAAGTAAACGAAATCTCCGTAGGAATCCAAATAAAAAGTTCAGAGTTGCAGCATTGTAATTTCTAGGAAATGACCATATATTAGACCACCGTCACCCACTTTTAGCCCTCCCCACACTCACGCGTAACACAAGTGGCATAACAAACTTTCAAACAGTTCCAGGCAAACATCTTTTATTTTTATTTTTAGTTATCTTGTACTCAAAATGACCGCTAGAACCTAGCAAACATTTTGGTAGTAAAACATTTGTTAGCTTGGATATTTTTTTTTGGAAATCGACAAAAGTTACAGCGTGTTGCCGTAAAATCTCTAATTTAAGCCCCCCCCCTAATTCAAAATCGTGTTTTTGGCATTGTGTTTTTGACCCACTTTTCGAAAACTTTTCTCAGGCATGTTATACCTCATTTTGTAGCTCATCTCACTGGCTACAAAATGATTGGTAACTTGCATAAAAACAGTCTTCAAGAAGTGGGTCAAAAACGCAATGCCACGAACACGATTTTGAACCGGGGGGGGGGGGGGCTTAAATTAGAGGTTTTACGGTACTTGACTCAACCCGCATAACACGATGTTACGCGACTTACTTTTGTCGATCTCCAAAAATTTTTTTTACAAACTAACAACTGTTTTACTACCAAAATGTTCGCTGGATTCTAGCGGTCATTTCGAGTACAAGATAACTGATAATTAAAAGAAAATATGCTTGTCTGGAACTCATTGAAAGTTTTTTACGCGACTTGTGTTACGCGGAGTGGGGGGAGGGCTTTCCGAAAAAAGTATTCCCTTTTTTTCACTTTTTCAAGCAATATTCCTGGTTTTTCAGTTTTTATATCCCGGTCAGTCTTAGACCTAAAAACCTTGCGTGGTGCTGTCTCTGATTCTGATTTTTTTGGCCGAAAATAGGCACCTATTTATGGAGGTACAAAAATTTTTGAAAATTACCACCAGTAAGTATGTGGGATCGACCCACCTCTGGCCACAATTTAGTTGTTTGATTTTTTCTGCTGTAACTGAACCCTGATTTCACCATAACTTTAATGTAAAACATGAATTTTTTTATAAAAAACCCTGCTTGATGCTAAAATTTAAAAATTTTATGCCCAAAGTTTTCTGTTTGGACACTCTGGACGACCTTCAAAATACATGGGTGCTGCAGCCCATAAATACTGGCCATCCGAGTAAAAATATCTTAAAGAATGGCTCGGAGCACTTACAAATGGGGTGAACTGCATGGACACAAATAGCTTCTGCAATGTGTCCATAACTGCCTGGACATCCATCTTGGTGGCATCTGGCTTGACAAAGTCAGGGCACGAGCGCCAGTCATAAATGCATTGGCGGAATACTAAGTCGTTGTACCAGATCTGCAATAAATAGGTGGTAAAATCGAGAGTTGGGTTAGCGACGGGTGACTTAAAATTCCGGTGACTTACCGGTGAGTCACCGAAAAGTTGGTGACTTATAAATTCCGTGTATAATACAAGATATCTTTTTTATGTGCGTATTCATTTCATGGTGGGGCAATTCTAGGGTTGACGAATGGTCAATAACCAGTCAATTAACGGCCAATTGACCGTTCAATTACTATTATAAAACCGGTCAATAAGAAATCGCTCAATTTTTCTTCGCTATTTACAAACTGTGCTACAGTCAACTATCTCAATGCAGTTAACTATCCCTATAGGCATACTTGGGGGGTGGGGGAGGGGTGGTTGGAGTGTTTGCTAGCTGGGCTATAGCCACCGCCGTATACCCCCCACTCTTCCTGATTTTTTTCAACCTTTTTAGCATTCTGCTCAAAATAGCCATAATTCAGTCTAATCAAAAAAAATTTAGCAGATCTCAACGGATTCGGATTCCGAAAGACATTTTGGTAATAGAAGTTTTTATTTTTATCATTCTAAAGTCGCAAATAACCAGCAGTCCTCTTACCTGTAAGAAGCTGTTGACATAGCACCAATTGCCATTATTAGCCAGACCACATGGCTGTTTCTCTAAGTCTCGCCTCTCTAAATTCGAACCAGTGCTTTCCTGCTGCTGATTTTTAAGTTTTTCTAGCTTCTCTAACCCCAGCCGACTTATGCAATAGGGATTCTGACGACAGTTTTTGACCCTGAAGCACAGTCGGAGATAAAAGTCAGTACAGTGAGCTGCAACCAGAAACTTACTTTGGATTTGGAGGCACATGAAGCTCGCAAGGACCTTCTTCTAAGTGAAATGCCTTCCAGCAAACCGCCAGATTGATTATTTCTGGGAGGTCCAGTGCTTCCTGTAGCATAAATATATAGATAGGTATTTCACCTTGTATAAAGGTGACTTGATGGATCAGGGGTTGGAGTCCATAATTTCATTACCATTTTGCCTATTTTCAGAGGTTCGAATCCTTCTGCGATCATTTTTATTATTTTTGTTTTTTCGTTAGTTCCAAAATTTCTGTATATTTCGTCTTTTTCTGCTTTAACTCTGGCTCTAAAATACCTAGATTTTTCCTCTGGCTTTACTTGGGCGCTGACTCCAAGATTTAAGAAATTTTGCTGTGGCCTTGGGTTATAGCCTATGGTTCCAGTTAGGAAAAGTGCCGGACTGGAGGCAGAGATCCATCTAGTCTTTTTACTGGATTCAAAGCGCAATTTCGGTTCTACAAAATCTCCCAAGTGATGCGCCTGATTTCAAACAGTCAAAAGAGATTTCGGCGGTCATACGTCACTGGCGTCAAAAATTTCATACAATATACAACACACCACCATTTACACTTTTTGCATAATATCAAAAAATTTAGGAGATTGAGACGAGCTAACAAGAAAACTACCGAAAACTGATATAAAAGCGAGGCAGAACCCGTGTGACCTTCAAAAAATCCAAAGAAGAACAGATCCACCAAACCATTCAATCGAAAAATTCAAAATTTACCGCAGTTATCAAGTCCTTCATGTCAACCTAAAACAGAATTTACCAATTATTTCACCAAAATCTGCAAATAAAACACAATAACCTTCTTTTTAGCGGTGGAAAAAGTGCGGCGTTTGGAGTAGGGGAAAGTGAGCTTGACCATGACCAATTACAACTGAGCCAAAAAATTAGAAAAAAAATCGAAAAGATAAGATTGTGGTAGACTCGTAGTAGTTAAGATAGCACTATGGACCATAAATTGGGTGGTGAAGCCACTAAATCTGAATTGGAAATGGTCAATTCTAGGATTTTTTTACAAAAAAAGTCTAGATTTTTTGATTGTGACTGTTACCAACAATCAAGCATTACAAATATATTGGAAATGGAAAATAATAGCGTGTTGCCCTTTGAAAACACTGCTTTGCTATAATATTCAACCTGCAAGCGCCATTTTGAACGCATGTTTTGGGGGCTGGAAGGCTGTAAAGAGGAGAGATGGACATAGGTTTGATTGAGAAAACAATGAAACCTCGAATCAATGACCCCCTTGATTGAGTGACCCTGAGCCACTGACTCCTCTGGAGTGATGGAGCAGCATCTCTAAATCAAGGTTTTCAATCTTTTCCTTTCCTGATTTTGTCGGGTTGCAAAAGACAATGACTGTGGTAGTTATAAGCGGGTGGAAAGCCATTAAAGGACCATGAAACTTGATAAGCACAGCAATTTGGGAACTCCTACACAAAGTGCCCCCAAAATTAACGGCCCAAATAATGCTTTATTCACTCATTAAACACGTCATAATCTCAATCAGAATCCAATACTTGGCGTATCTCGATTTCACCATTTACACAGACATACACATCAGAAATATGTTTCCACACATAGAAGAAAGTATCGGGACCTTTAAATTTTTTCTTGCATAGATATTCTGAGAGAAAATTGATGAATAGGTGGCGGCTGGTTCCTCCTCGCTCCCTGTTCGCTTGCTTGAATTTCCCCCAACCGGATTCTGTTGTTTGCGTATAAACTTCGGGATTATCTGGCGAGATGAAATTATACCTTAAAATGACGTAAGATTATTGGCGCATTCATTACATAACATGAAAAATACTTGTGAATAAAAAAAGAGCACGAAGATTCATCCCCTTCAGAATATCCATGTCGAGATAACTAAAATCTAGGATATAATTATTTAGAGCAAAATAAAAAACCGGAAAACTGAAAACAAACACAACTCTGTACTAACAACTGACTTGCAAAATGTCGAAAAAAGCAGTATATAATTTTGGGGCGCACTTTGTGTAGGAGTTCCGCAATTTGTGGTATTTGAATTTGCGCGGGACCAACCTCATTTTGTCCATAATATATTTTGTATTAATTTTTTTGTGTGCATTGAAAATTTGGCAAGGCGAGAATTCCGCGGAAGAAAATTCCACACAATTTTATTTTTTGACGTTCCTGTTGAGAAAAACCAAACTCTGACACCGGATTCGTGTTCAGCATGGTCGATTGCATAAAGGAGCTTTATTGGATCTGATACTCGTCATCAAATTTTAAATATTGCATTTTTTTCAAATGTTTTTTTTTTGTCTCGAGAGGAATTTGAGAATTAAACTTAAGCTAACATTTGTAAAAGGACAATCTGTAATCGACCATGCTGAACACGAATCCGGTGTCAGAATCGGGTTTTTCTTAACAGGAAAGTCAGAAAATAAAATTCCGCGAAATTTTTGACAAAAAGTCTTTATATGGCGTTCGCTGCCCCTGCCAACCAACCAAGTCACGATTTTTATCTACGCAACTTTAAAGAGGTAGAACATACAAATTTTTATAAAATATGAAACTAGTTTCATGTGCAAAAGAAAGCGCAGACTACGAGCTTTCTAATAACATATCGTTGAGGTATTTACGACAATCGAATAAACAAGTTTTACCTTGAAGAAATAATTGTTTTTATTTTCTAAAACGTTGTTCATACAAAAATATGCACAAAAAAGCGTGAAAATGACGTTTTTCACTGAATGCTAGATGCTATTCGACAGAGCAGAAAAAACTGCACCAGATATTGCTTTGAAACAAAACAAGGCTTTTGTGGATTAAGTGAATAACTTGACTGCAATTACAATTAATTTTTAAAGGGACATACCAGCGCATTACACTGCAATTAATGCGGGGACCAGAAATTTGCTTTTCTCTCATTACCGTTTTCTATAAGTGTTTTAATTGATCCGACGAAAGTTTTCTGCCTACTTTTCAAAAGTAGGATAAGGTCATAAATATCAGATTTGATATAAAACAAGTAAAAACAAAAACGATTTTCGGAAACTTGCTGGTCCCCGCCTTAATTTGCGGTGTAACCCGCTGGTATTGGGTTGGTCCCTAAGTTCGCGGTTGGTTATACACCATTCGCAAGGTTTCTGCATTGGTTTCATAAGTTTTTTTATAATACATGCTATTAAAAATTGACAGATGGGTTTCAAAATCAAAATTTGATTCGTAAAAACAGAACAAATTTTTTTGATGGGTTTCCAAATTGAAATTTCGTATTTTTAATTTTAATTACGAAACCCATCAAAAAAATTTGTTCTGTTTTTACAAATCAAATTTGGATATTAAAGTGCGTCTGTCAGTTTTTAATAGCCAGTATTATTAAAAACTTATGAAACCCATGCAAAAACCTTGCGAAGGATGTATGATCGACCGCGAACTTATGGACCAACCCAATATGCCCCTTTAAGCTTTCAATGTCTGACCACTTTAAGAGGCAAATCTCGGAATTGGCCATCCCAACAGACATTTGGCATGAAGTATTATATTTTCTGAGCCGCCGCCAACTTCAAAATGTCAAGCTTGCTGGCCATAGCTTTAGCCGTTTTATTCAAGCCCATTTCCCGATCTATCCACTTCATTGCATTCCCGGAATGTGGACTGATGGATTGAAGGTTAAATTAGCCGACCACCCAGGGTATGGGGTATCTGGACTATCGCCAAAAAAGGGCTCCAGGACAGTGCTCGTGTCTGATATACTGCCCTATATTGGCAATTTATGTGCCGAAAGTTTTTGGCTCGGGCTGCACTGTCGGCGATCTCAAGGTTCAGACCTGAGCTTGGACCAACTATTCCACTGCTATTATCTGTTGGCTCTTCTGTGGAAGCGGACGAAACTGGTCCTAAAATTTGACAGCTTGGAACAAGATTGCGACGTAGGTATTTATGAATTTCATCATATAAAATGCATTTAAAAAACTTTTTTTCATTTCTGATTATTGAGGGAAAAACTTTTAGTACCTTTTTTCCCATGGGGCAGAAGCTGAGTTATGATAACCACCACTTGTCCTGACTCAGTTTTTGCTCCATTAATAACTGTAGAATTTTTAGTATATTTTACGAGAAATCTTACAGTTATCAAGAAGGGTGAGAGAAGGCGTACACTTTTTGCGAAAATTCGATTGCGCTTTTTGCATTTTTTGTTTAGTCGACTCAATCGCTCAGATCCCACCCTAAAGTATTTAAAATCCACCAAAAAATTGGTTTTTCGGATTTACTAAAGGGATGGTGAACTTTTTGAGAGAAGGCTCGTAAAGTACTGAAGAAACACGGGGGGATTTTTGGCGATTGAGCGGATCAAACGGAAAATCAGATAAGCGCAGTCGAATTTTCGCAAAAAGTTTTCCCCCTTTAGTAAACCCACGAAAAAGCAACCTTTAGTGACTTTTATCGACTCCGGGGTGGGATTCTGAATGATCCAAATCATTTTCGGACTATAAAATTTAAAGGAGGCCGAAAAGCTAATTAGGTTTGAAAAAGTGGTCTCGGTGGCGCAGTGCGCAGGCGTTTGCGTTTTTGGCCTAAAATGGTGTTGCAGGTTCGATCCCACGTGGTGGCATGCTATTTTATTTTAGTTTGTTTGACCAGTTCTAGGGATAATTTGGGTCGATGATTCCGAATCAGGCGTCAAAAAAGTCGAATTACCTCTAAAACCGGTCAAACAAGCCAAAATAAATAGTATGCCACCACGTGGGATCGAACCTGCAACACCATTTTAAGCCAAAAAACGCAAACGCTTACGCACTGCGCCACCTAGACCCCTTTTTCAAACCTAATTAGCTTTTCCGCCTCCTTTAAAGGGGGGGGGAAGCCATTTAGGTTTGAAAAAGTGGCTTCCATGGCGCAGTGCGTAAGTGCTCCCTTTTTTTGGCTTAAAATGGTGTTTTCTGGTGTTGCAGTTTCCCACGTAGTGGTACACCATTTTTTTGGCTTCTTTGGGCAGTTTAGAGGTAATTTGGGTCGCTGATCCCGAATCTGGCGTCGAAAAAGTTTAATTACCTCTAAACTGGCCGAACAAGCCAAAAAAAATAGTGTGCCCCTACGTGGGATCGAACCTGCAACACCATTTTGGGCCAAAAAACGCGAGCACTTACGCACTGCGCCATGGAAGCCACTTTTTCAAACCTAAATGGCTTACCCCCCCCCTTTAAATCCCCGCACAATTTTGATCTAATTCGGCTATTTTGTCAACTACATTTGTCATGTCGATCTGATCTGATCTTTGGCGATCTGATCTAGATCGATTTGATCTTTGCTCACTCCGGGACAAACCCACTCTCGGTAATTTCTTGAATTTTTTTTGAAAAATGAATGCAAATTTCCGATTAATTTCTTATTGGTCTATTTAGCCACCCTGAGTGTTACTGATACAGTCAAACCTCGATAATCCGCCACCCCAAAAAGTTCGTTCTCGCCTAGGGTCCGACACTTTTTTACCCCGATTTCTGAATATTTTTGCTAGTTCTGTTTTGACAGTCTGGTCGAAAATATCGTAAGGATTCCGATTTTGCCGATCGTTTTTCAGAATTATAAAAAAAAAATCTCTAAAAGAGAAAAACCTCGATAAACCGCCACCCTATTTTAAAAAAAGGGTGGCGGATTATCGAGGTTTTGCTTTTTTAGATGGAGATTTTTCATAATTCTGAAAAACGATCGGCAAAATCGGAATTCTCACGGTATTTGCGACCAGACTGTGAAAACAGAACTCGCAAAAGTATTCAGAAATCAGGGTAAAAAAGTGTCGGACCCTAGGCGAGAACGAACTTTTTGGGGTGGCGGATTATCGAGGTTTGACTGTACTCCTTTATTCTTATTCCTAGGTTTTTTTTCTTGGTCAATATCTAATTTTAAGCATCCTTTCATTGCAGTGAATTGACCATTCGGCGTCGACTGGGGCAAAATTTTTTTCGAAATGACTGTTTCATTTTTCCGAAATTCGCAGTCATTTTCTAACATTATCCCTTTCAAAATATTTCCTCCTTTGTTAAAGGACCGTGAACTTGAACAGCACAGCAATTTGGAAATTCGAAATTCCCACGGACCACCCTGATTCTGTCAATAATGTTTTCGAACTGTTTTTAAAAAAAAACTTCTAAAACTTTAAGATTAAAGAGCACATCGGTAAGCAATCAATCAAAAGGAACGTCAAAAATTCAAATCCCACGCTATTTTCTCCAGCGAAATTGTCTCTCGCCTTATCAAAATCGAAAAATGCGGAATTTGAAAAAAAATCTGAAAATTGCTTGGCTGAGTAACTATTTTTTCAGGACTGTCATCAGTTGATCAAAGGTCTTTGTGCAAGACAACTTTTTCAATGCGCTGCAATTGAAGTGCGCCACTTGTGCAGAGTCCTAGATTTGTGGCCAATGCTGGGACTGTTATTGCGAACTTGCACCAGCATTTTCGACTGGCAATTCATTTGCATCAAAGGCTATGAGGTGTTGAAATTAGATATCAATGCCAGTCTGTGCTCCGAGACAATCCAGTTTCTGATCCACAACAAGCTGGAGTGGAAAAGAAGGGGAGAGTGCCCAAACTAAATATCAGCCCTTATAGCAAAATCGATTACGCTCGATACATGGACGAGATTAAACAGGTTGGCCATTTTAGTTGGGATAGCCAGATTCAGATGGTTAATTTATCAGCGCATAGATTCTATCAATTGATCCATTTTTCCTATTGACAAAGGAGCACTCCGAACTGTAAACTTCGACACGTCCATTCTGATACGCCATCTCGTAGCGCATAGTCGTTTTACTACACAGAATTTTAATATTTTTGGCCCGTGCGAAGGGAAGCTGAAAATTCGAGGCCTGAGAAACATCAAGCAGTAACTCGATAAGATAGTTTTGCATGGTCTTAAAACTCCCTATTTCCCCTCTGTTGATTTTGAAAAACAAATTTTATGCAGTCAGACCTCGCTATAGAAACTTATTTTTTCTTATTTTTTTATTTTTTACGGCTGATTTTTGGCATCAGAGTGAAAATCTGATTTTGCAAAATATACTCACAAGAGAACACATGTTGCTGTCGTCGCGATACGTGAAAACTGTTATTTCAGACCGATACAGCATTGTAAAATATTATTTGACTTGGAGATCCAAATTTCCCATGGGCTCAATTTTTTATGGTAACTACCGTATAACCTCTATTAAACGGGCATGCCCGTTTAATTTTCAACCCCCCCCTCGGGGGTGCCCGTTTATTAGAGGGTGTCCGTTTATTGGAGGGTGCCCGATTATTTTTCAGCTTGAAATTTTTGTATCTTGTCAATTTTTTTGAAAATATTTTTGTTTGGTCGATTGTTTTTTTTTACTCTTCACCTTTCGTTTTGTTTTGCAACAATCATTCAATCATAATTTTTTGCTTGCAGTGTCTCCAGCGGCCACGGCCACCAACTCGTGAATTGGAAAAAGGAAGAATGGAGAGGATATTTGATCCCACTCCCTTTGGATCCGCAGGATCCAAAGAGAGTTTTAAGGGGGAGTTTTTTTCCAAAGGGAGTTTTTTTCCCTTAACCAATAGGCCACCAAGCCCCCGACTGGGAAAGTGAAGATTTTTGTAGATATAACTTGCGTCGAAGACGCAACAGCAGAGCTTAGCCGAAATGAGCGACCAAGAAGCAGAAAAGCTCCAGCTGCATGATGATGAAGGGCAAATGGTCAACCGCAAAAGGCATCGCAACAACGACTCGGCAACAAAACTGGAATCAATCAAATTGGCACGCAAGAACTCAATGGAATAGGCAGCAAAGAAGTTTGACGTGACAAGTAGCAGGATTCAAGAATGCATAAAGCAAGAAGACGAGCTCAAGCACCAAGTGAAAGATTTTTTACCAAACATGGAATATTTTTTGTCTAATTTTGTTTTAGCAACGACACAGCCGGTGGTTCCAAACGAAAGCGTCTTGATGGTGGTGGCAGGCAAGTCAACAACCCGGATCTCGATGTGCATCTAGCTGAATGGATTGGCCAAGGACGAGAAAATGGCCAAGGACGGAATGCACGACATCGAAGAGGCATTTCAAGAAAAAGAAGACAGGGAGCAAGAACTCAGAATTAACATTAATGCAAACTTCGAAGATATTGTTAATGATGATGAATTGTTGTTTTTGGGAAGAGTTGTCGTTTGATTTAATATTGTACAAAATGTTAAGTAAAATCATCGAATTCTTTGATTTATTTGTCAAGGTGTAGGTAAAATGACTCTTTTAGGGTGCCCGTTTATTAGAGGGTGCCCGTTTAATTTTCAACCCTACCTCGGGGGTGCCCGTTTATTAGAGGGTGTCCGTTTATTGGAGGGTGTCCGTTTAATAGAGGTTATACGGTATCTGTTTGAAAGTTAGAAGTTGAGTATAAACTATGTATACTTAAAAATGATCGGATGGTGTGGTCGGATGGTGCAGTGGGTAGACAGACCCCAAGTGCATTACGTGCATTACATTACGTTTGGATACTATCCAAGTAAGTTAGGCAGTTAAAAAAGTTCAAAATAATGACTTTCCCTTCAAGACAATAACATAAAAACACTAAAAATATATAAAAAAAACCAAAGAACTTTAGCCCTATCATTATTCCCTGGACTGTGAATTGTCACACAAGAACAGGATCTTTGTTGATTGTCACAATGTCCTTCAATGTTTCCATTGTCATGTTTAATCATTGTTTTACTAAAATAAAACTATGGAAGGTGCCGTTTCACCTGAAGTCAAAATATCGGAGTGTCTTAAGCACACTAGGCGCCTTTTCACCCTAGTTTCACCCTAGTTATAGTAAAACAACTATGCTTTACAAGATGTCGCTATCAGAATTGTGAGTGTGATTTGAGGAAAAATAGACGCAAATATTAATTTCTGAGAAGTTTCCGGAAAAAAACGTTCTGGCGGGAACTCGAATTGTTAGAATAAGAACAGGTTCGGGGCTAACCCTTTGAATCTCGTAATATGGTCAGGGTTAACAACTGTAATACAGTTAAATATGGTATAATTGTGAAAACGAACTTTTTTCTACGAGTGTATCACAGTTAACTGTATTAAGCTATCCCGCAAATCCCGCGGGAGCCCGCCCGTACTTTGCCCATTACTTTCTAGCATCTGTTGTTAATTCACTATTTTTGAAGCCACACCTTATTTAAATTGTTGGCTGAAACCTCGAAAAAATTTATTTTCTGGGATTTCATCGATCCTCGGAAGTCCTTGATAAAATTTTCCGAAAATGGTTTTTTTGGGCACCTTGTGCTTTGAAAGGCACTGCTACCAATACTTTTTCAAATCCACCTTAATTTCAGCACTTTCTGTAGTCCACTGAAGCAGGCCGCTTCCTCATTTACTTCCATCAATGCTATGAGCCCATAGAAATCTTCCAGTCATTCACCATTAACAACCTGGTGACAGGGGAGTGTCTACAGCTTTCTGTGATCCAATTCCCTCCTACTCAGTGCTATGATCTGGTCAATGAAGTAGTGGTGGAGGACACTAAGCGGGGCGATACAGGATCAACTCCTCGATTATTCTACAAATTCGAATGCAAATCTATGGATTAGGTTGTGTGCGTGAAATGTCTATACAATTACATTACTTGTATTTGGAAATGAAAATACAGAGTAATTTGACCCAAAAAATAATTTTAATTACAAGAAATAATAACATGAGCCATCCTGACGATGATCCTATGCTGAATCACGCTGTGTATGTAGGCCCCAGTCATCAAAACTATGTTCAACATCTTCCTTTTTGGTAAAATCGGCCTTTTTTTGATTTATTTCCACCCCAATACAGCCCTAAATCCCTTTAAAAATGGTCGAAAAAGTTGCTTTTGGGTGGTCCGAAAACTTAATTTTTTTTATTGAATAGAACTCAAAAACAATGCCTTTTTTGAGAACCTGAGGCCATTTTAGGTCGATATAGGGTGTTTGGAAACCCTTTTAAAGAAGTTTGATTGGGGGGGGGCAATACATCCAAGTAGCGCCGAAGTTTTGACTGTCTTACGTACTTTTTTCTGGGATCTGGATCATATTTTTGGCTACTTCTTACTTGAGTTTAAAAAAGAAAAATTTATGTTATGTTTTGACAAATTCAACCAAATAGGGCCAAAGGGGTCATTATATCGAGTGGGTTGTTATATTGGAAGGGGAGGGAGGTTGATTATATCGCGGGTTGACTGTACAGTTACAGCAATGATACTACATAGAGATTCATTTATTCTGCACATTTATTACAAAGGTCTGCACTCAAATCTGTAGAATAGTCGAGCAGTCGTTCCTTTTCTTCGCCGCTTAGTGTCCTCCACCACTGCTTCATTGACCAGATCATAGCACTGAGTAGGAGGGAATTGGATTACAGAAAGCTGTAGACACTCCCCTGTCACCAGGTTGTTAATGGTGAATGACTGGAAGATTTCTATGGGCTCATAGCATTGATGGAAGTAAATGAGGAAGCGGCCTGCTTCAGTGGACTGCAGAAAGTGCTGAAATTAAGGTGGATTTGAAAAAGTATTGATAGCAGTGCCTTTTAAAATACAAGGTGTCTAAAAAACTGCAACATTTTAGGAAAATTTTATCAAAGGTTTTAGCGGACAGGTAAAATTCCCGGGTAAGTGGTCTAAATTACTCCATACCGTCCAGCTTAAAATCCCCCTGAACTACGTTTTTGTGCGTTTAAGCACTTACAACATGCTCAAAACACGTTTCTAAGTTAAGGGTGTGCACGGGCCAGCAGGCGAAGCGTCCGGCCGGCACGAAGCCCCTTTTTGAATAAGTAAGTCGGCCTGAAAAATTTGTTTTTTTAGATTCCAGGCTAAAAAACGGATGGCAGGCCCGACCTAACCAGACGGCCCGCCGGCATGCTCATGCACACCCCTGGGTGGCGGTTGACAATTAACAGGAACTTTTTCGACCGAAATTTGACAATTTGGCGGCGCTTATTTAGTTCGGAATTTTTCGGTAATCATGTTTTAACGTCTTTTAAATAACGTGGAATACTTTTTTTGTCCCAAATTTGCGCCAAAATTTATTCGGGACAACAAGGAATGTTCTTTACGCAGTCGAACCTGGATACGACACTACCCCGATATAACACCAGCCAAAATGGACCGAAGTGAACCCTCAATCAATCAAAGTGGAACCTGAATACAACAGCACCTTAGGGTCCTTTGGGGTGGTGTTCTATCAAGGTTTCACTGTAAAAGACCATGCCGCATGTGCAAATTCTGTGTTGGCGGGGAACACTTCTATTTAACTTCGCACTCTAATCTTTTGACTCATTTCAAACGAGCTTCTGTACGGATTTTTCAACTTGGTGGCTAAAGTACACTATTCGGGGTATCCCAAAAGTGGGTTTTTAGGGGGAAGTATGTTGAAGGCCCTAAAAACGACGGAAAAAGCGAAAAAAAGTGTGGGAAGGACATTTTTCGAAAAAAAAAATTTTTTTTCGTTTGCCTTGGTCCCCTTGTAGTTTCTGGTCATTTTTGACTTGACCACATCTGTTGGACCTAAAAAGATGTAATTTGAACATAGTTTTGTTAACTGGGGCCTACCGCATAAATAAACTCTGGTATGCATGCTTTTTCATTCATCCAGAGTCACTTTCGAGTGATTTGTGTCTAAGGTATGTGGGTGTGCGCATCTCAACTCCAAGCCCCCAAGCCCTGTGCCCCGAATGCGCGCACTCACTTACCTTAGACATAATTCCGAGCAAGATTCTTGAACAAAAATGCATTTAGAGGCTCTTTTTGCCCAGCTCCAGCGACCAAAAGGAGGTAAAATACCAAAAACCATAGGGGGACCAAGGTAAAAATGACCAGAAACTACAAGGGGACCAAGGCAAACGAAAAAAAAATTATCGAAAAATGTCCTTCCCACACTTTTTTTCGCCTTTTCCATCGTTTTTAGGGCTAAAACATACTTTCCCCTAAAAAATCCACTTTTGGGCTACCCCGAATAGTGTACTCCTGCCAACTTGGTTTCTAACAAAAAAAGGCCAAAAATTAAATTTTTGGTGTAGTTTTGTTAGAAACCAAGTTAAAATACGTACAGAAATCCAGCGATTAGGAAAAATTTTCGAATTGGCGTCAAACCAGTGATGTCAATAATGCCGAAAAACTGTACTACAGTTGCAAAAACTGTACTACAGTTTTTAAAGGGCCATGGTTTTTGCGCCCAGTGGAATGTGCAAAATTTGAATTGGCGGGGGACACTTCTCTTTCGTCTACCAGTGTACTCTTTCGAGTAGTTACAAATTACTCGAAAGAGTACACTGATAGACGAAAGAGAAGTGTCCCCCGCCAATTCAAATTTTGCACATTCCACTGCGCGCAAAGACCATGGTCCTTTAAGGTGTAGTACAGTTCTTAACTGTAGTACAGTTTTGCAACTGTAGTACAGTTGTTCGGCATTATTGACATTACTGCTTTAAACTATGAGAAAATTTTGTTTTTATTACGCTTTCTCACATAAAATTGATTTTTTGAAGAAAAAAATTGTGACTAAAATTTGACTTTTTGTTTTGGATGACCAAGAAAAATCAAAGTTTCGGTCAACATCACAGATGTGCGCACTCCCTTATCTTAGACATAAACTAGGATAACAAACCTGTTTGATTTCCTCCAGATATCGAGTGTAATCGAGTCCGTCATAAGCGCTGATTTCTAGTTTGGGCACTCTCCCCTCTTTTTCCACTCCAGCTTGTTGTGGATCACAAACTGGATTGTATCAGAGCACAGACTGGCATTGGTACCCGACCGAAATACTTCATCGCCTTTGATGCAAATGAATTGCCAGTCGAAAATGCTGGTGCAAGTTCGCAACAATAGTCCGAGCATTGGCCACAAATCTTGGTATCTGCACATATGGCGCACTTCAACTGCAGCGCTTTGAAAAACTCGTCTTGCACAAAGACCTTTGATTATCTGATGACAGTCCTAAAAATGTTTATTCAACCAAGCGGAAGTTTTTTTGTAATTTTTGCGTTTTTTGACTTTTAAAAGGGCAAGCATGTCAAAAATGAAATATTTTCGAAAGCATGACATTTGAAAATAACCGCAAATTTTGATTTTTCTCTATTAAAGGCCATGGTTTTTGCGCGCAGTGGAATGTGCAAAGTTTGAATTGGTGGGGGACACTTCTCTTTCGTCTCAAACTTTACTCTTTGGAGTCGTTCGACATTAATCCAAAGAGTACACTGATAGACGAAAGAGAAGTGTCCCCGCCAATTCAAATTTTGCATATGCCACTGCGCGCAAAAAAATGGTCCTTTAAGCATGTTGAGTAACTATTTTTAAATTAGAGAAAAATTAGTTATTGATGAAGAAAAAAAGTAACTAAAACAAAATGTTACTAAAATAAACTCAAAAAGGAGGAAGAAGAAATAAAAATAAAGAATGATCAATGAATCTCAAAATGGCTAGATGGGCTAAAGTTAAACCTAGGTTATCTGGCACTTTATTTATCCGGCACCGGGTACAAAAACTGAGTCAGGAGGAGTGGTTTGTTGAAACCCTTACGGGACGGCCCAGCCCGGGCTGGTCCGGAAAAAGCCCGTGAAACATGACAATTCCAATTCATGCTTTCTTTAAAGGACCAAAGTTTTTCGCGCAGTGGTATGACAAAAATTTGAATTGGCGGGGGACACTTCTCTTTGGTCTTTTCCTGTAATCTTTGGAGTCGTTCGAAATAACTGCAAAGAGTACGGTGAGAGACCAAAGAGAAGTGTCCCCCGCCAATTCAAATTTTTGTCATGCCACCTAGGATCGACGGTTCATATCCCCGTGGGTGCACATCTCATTTCCTATCTCCTTTTATTTACAAGTTTGGTGTCGAAATGATCTTCACACTCTTAGCTATCCACCAAAATTATCAGCGCTGGGTTTCACACCTTACGGAACTTACTTATAGGCTAAGACAGGCTTTTTTCGAAATTGATCATTTTGGGGGTTTTTCTTTGACTGGTTTGATTGATATTTTTTGACTTTTTCGTTCAAGTCACAAGTTCCATATACTGAAATGTAGCCAAGACTCTAGCCAAGACTCTAGGCTTTGACTTGAGTTATCACACAGAGATAAAAGGAATGTTTATTTGGAGCTAGAATTTAAAATACATTCAACGATGTCTAATTCCATGCCATCCTTTATTTCGATGGTCATTTGCATAATATCCGAAAATTATGGAATTTTCTCACAGTAAAGTATTGCTGGAAATATTTAGACTAAAGTGTATTATCCTTCAACCTCCCGAAAACCGGTTTAAACCACTTTTTCGTGTGTTTTAGCACTTGAAACGTGTGGAAAACATGTTTTTAGGTGGCGGAAGACCATTTTCAGAATTTTTTTTTCTCGAAACTTTTGACTTTTTGCCTTGGGAGACCAAGGTAAACCACTTAGATAAGGTACCTGGACACCGTTTTTATTCAAAATTCTCCCTGCAGCTCTCAAATTTATATAAAGGGACAGCCCTTGGCCGGACAATGTACCCCGAAGAGGCTTTCTCTTGAATTAGGGTGCCTGATGAAGGCAGGCAGGTAAAAGAACATTTAAAATGAATAAAAACGGTATCCAGGTACCTTATCTAAGTGGTTTACCTTGGTCCCCCAAGGCAAAAAGTCAAAAGTTTCGAAAAAAAATACTGAAAATGGTCTTCCGACACCTAAAAATATGTTTTCTACACGTTTCAAGTGCTAAAACACATGAATAAATGGTCAAAACCCATTTTTGGGAGGTTGAAGGATAATACACTCCGGCCAATATTTGCGATCGATTGCTCGATGGTTTTCGCCCCTGAAAGTCGGTAAACTTAATCAAGTTGACGTGAAACTATCTTTTAGATGAGCAAACCCTCATTTTTAACACCGGATTCGTGTTCAACGTGGTCGATTTGAATTTTGTACGAATTTTGACTATGAAAAATTTGATGACTATCTGGAAGACGGGCTGGCCCGGGCCGGGCCGAAAATGATTTTGCCCGGGCCACCGAAATTACGGCCGGTGCAAATGCCTGATCCTGGCTCAGTATTGTTCCATGTTAAAACAGCATTAAAAAAGTTTTTACCGTATTTCTTCTAACAAGAGCCCATTGGCGCTTATTTTTCAAACACCCGAAACTCTGAAAAGTTCGGAGTAGATATCAAAAAATTTTGAGTGCTCAACAGAAATCTAAAACGCGAAGTCGGTGGAGCTCGTGGGAGTTGAGAAAATACAATAAACAGGTTCACAAAATATTTGCTCTGGACTGAGATATAGATTCTCAAAGTAGAGAAGTGGGCACTTATTAGAGGAAATACGGTACTCTCAATAGTCAGTAATAAAAAAAGTTTTTTGGAGGCATTTATATGCTAAAATTCATTAATGCCTACGTTGCAGTCTCTTCGTAAACTCTCAACTCTTAGCACCAGTTTAGCTTGTTTCCACAGGGGTGCCAGCATGGAATAGATGTGGAATAGTTGGTCCAAGCTCAGGTCTGAACCCTTATATCGTCGACAGTTCAGTTCAAGCCAAAAAGTTCCGGCGCACAAATTGCCAATATAGGGCAGTATCTCAGAGACTGGGACGGTTTTGGAGCCCCTGGCTTGAGATAATCCACAAAATTCATATTCTGGATGGTTTGTTACTGTCATCTTTTGTCCATCAGTCGACATGCAGGAACGCAATGAAGTGGATAGGTTGGGAAATGGTCTTGGATGTAGCGGCTTAGTCTAAGGCTCACAAGCTTGGAATTTTGCAGTTGGCGACGGCTGAGAAAAGAAAAGACTTCATGAAGAATATAGTCAGAGATGGCCAATCCAGGGGTTTGCATCTTGAGATGATCAGAAGCTAAAATAATCATTGTTCCAAAACATCCTAAATTTTATCCAACTCTTTTTACCCCAGACATTGAAGTTTTTTGGCGGTCCTAAATCGGAATTCTTTGGGTTTTCGGACGAGATTGACAAATGGTCAAAAAGTTCACAATTTGAAGGAGAATGGGGTGGGTGTTTTTATATCAGAACTCGACAATAATACTAGGCCAAATCTTTTGCCGAAATCATATGAATAGTTAGTTAGCCACACAAAATAATCAAATGAAATATTTCTCGAAAAAGTGCCGGGTAGCTTGTACATTGCCCAAAGAGCTAAAGCACACTATATGATCTCGTACCCTAATTATCTCGAGCTATTTTAATATTAACACATTGGCAGCATTGGCATCCTACTTTAAAAAAACCTACTGAAAACTATGTTACCACCAAAAAAATATAATTTGGATTTGTTTGATTCATTGTAATCGACTTGAATAACTTATCAGTGTGATAAAATAAAAATTGATAAAGCGGGTGGCATGCGGGAGCAACAACAAAATAATCATTTTTTGGTTTTTGATTACGAAAATTGACTGCTTTAGTTGCAACTGTGCCGGTACATAACATCTTCCTAAAATCTTGGCGGAAAATGAATTAGAAATTAATGGTCACATTGCAGGGAGGGGTCAATGGGAGTAAGTCAGAAATAGTCCTTACTAAATGTGAAAATTCAAAGAAAAAGTTATCTAGCTCATGCACGCATAGACAGGGGAGCAGGACAATTGACCGCCTGGACAATTGACCGCCTGTGCCGATTGACCGCCTGGGACAATTGACCGCCTGGAAAATTGACCGCCTGGGCCGTTTGACCCCCCGTGGCTTTTTGACTATGTTCATCTTTTGTCTGTTCATTTTTAAAAGTCCGATTATGTAAAATTCATACTTTCTGTGTTTTTTCTTTAAACACCATTATTTACTATAAATATAAAATTTAGCAATCTGATGGATGCTAATATAGAACTCGTGGGCCTAATCGTTAACGAACTCAGCGACTATTCAAGCGAAGAAGAAAATGACGTATAGCCGTGATGGTTTGAAAGCTTACTGGTGCTGCACCAAGAAAAAGCTATGTGGGTCATTAAAGGGTCAGCCCTTATCCCGGACCATGTACCCCAAAGGGTCAGCCCTTATCCCGGACCATGTACCCCAAAGGGGCTTCCTATTGAATTAGGTTGCCTGCCGAAGGCAGGAAGGTAGAGAATCTAGAAAGGTCAAAATTTTTGATGGAAAGTGGTTGGAAACGACGTCTTTATCGGTTTTAACGTCTAAGTAGTCAAAAAGCCACGGGGGGTCAAACGGCCCAGTCGGTCAATTTTCCAGGCGGTCAATTGTCCCAGGCGGTCAATCGGCCCAGGCGGTCAATTGTCCAGGCGGTCAATTGTCGCGGACCCCATAGACAGAGCACGGAAAGAGAAAAGGCAATTCATTAGACACGACCATATTATTACGGCTAAACAAGGAATCATGATAACCACTCTAGGAAACATGTCAAAACACGTGTTGGCCGTAGAATTCTTTATCCGGCAACTTTTGGTTCTAAGCAGTAAGTAGACAAGTCACAATAATCAGACAAATTTAAACAACAACAACTGTCAACTGGCTTCACTCCACTTCTTCTTCTTCTTCTTTTTCCGGAACATAGTCACAGCACTTCGTCAGCCTGATGATGAGGTAAACCTTCAAGTTATGTGTTTCTCCTGTAGCAGCTATCCAATCGTTGTTTTGAAGTTGAAGTCCTGAAAAGTCATAAAAAAACAAGTCGGGCACATCAATGTTGAATGAATTACTGTTTGAGATAAGTATCTGATTGACTGCCAATAGTTTCGTTTCCAATTGAATCATCTCCTTGAGCTCACCAACTGTTGTTGCTCTGTTGATCCAGAACATCCGGTGATCTCTCTCGTTAAACCAAAGAACTCGAATGGGAATACAGCGATCCGGCGACTGCTGAAAACTTGGATTCTCATTCAGGTGGATAGTGAACAGGTGATCTAATTTGCATTTTCCCAAGGTCTTCTTGTCCGCCAACTTTTCACCTGAATGTTCGGAAATGCGACAAAATTGCAACAAATAAATTACCAGCAAAGCACAGATAATCAATTTCGGTGTCTGTAGGAAGCAGATTTCTCAGTCTATTCTTGATGCTGGCCACAGAGTTGTCAGTTTCAACATCTAAGCAGAAGTATTGTTTTTCCCATTTGACGAAGAGCATAATGTTTTTGACGTGTAGCAGGTAGATGACACTTCCATCGTTCAGATTTTCCGATATTTCATCATCATCACTGACAACACACCCTAAAAAATAAAATAATATACGAGCCAATTAGATATGCAGGTACACAGCACACGAAATATTGACGTTTATCTAGAAGCAAAAAGTTACCATCGATTTGGATCTGATGCTGATAATAGAGGTAACCTTCAGTGCTCTGGATCAGTTGTTTGAGTTCTTTGACTGTTGCATTTTCATTTACTTCGAATTCATAGGCAACCCAGTCACTGATACTTATATTGACAGTAAGACGCATTTTCCTAGAACGCAATAATCAACCAGTAATCAAAACATCAAAAAAAACTAGATCGTGGATCTCAAAACATATGAATTTATCCGGAGTGGTCATTTTAAGCGATCAGCTTGAAAACTCGAAAAATGTGGAAAGCAAAAAACTCAAAAAAATCAGGTAGCGAAAGATATCGGCATTTCAGCTTGCGCCACTGCGAATTGCGCCACATTCGAATTTCGGCAATGCTGATTGCGCCACTGCAAAATTCGAAGTGCGAATAGCCCCTATTGAAATGGCACCATTATGATACTCCCTATTTTTGGCCATCTAAAGACATCAAAACTAGTTGAAGGCACTAGTTCGACAAAGTAAACAATTTTTGTAAAAAAAACAGATGATGGCGAGACGATACGGAGCTCCCGTACCGACTCTAGTTCCATACCGTCCCGAAGGGGTTTTATGTGTATTTCCAGTCTCAGAATTTTTCATGAAATTTTTTTTCATCTGTCCTGTCCCCGAGTAATTTTTCGCTCCCCGGATTTATTGTCCCTTCCAGGCCTGTGCACGGGCCGGCAAGCGAGCTGTCCTGACCGACGGGCCCGTGCTGGCCCTGACCCACTTTTAAAATACCGTATTTCCTGTAATAAGGCGGCACCATCTAATAAGGCGGCACCCCCAACTTCGAGGGTCTATATCTCGAAGCAGAGTAAATATTTTGGTTATCTGTTTGATGCGTTTTCTTAACTCCCACGAGCTCTACCGATTCTAATTTTTAGATTTTGGTTGAGCACCCGAAAGTCTCGAGATTGAATTCAAATTTTTCGGATTTTCAGGGGTTTGAAAAATAAGGCGGCATGCCGCCTTATTACAGGAAAAAATACGGTACATAAGTTGGCCCGGAGAATTTCTTCTTGTAGCTGAGATTTCAGGATACAAAACAGTTATTACAGGGACGCCATATGTCCTTTATAAAAAGATTTGTCCTTTTTTTGGAATCCCATACCTTTTTCCATTTTTGAAGTTTTAGTCAAAATCTTTTTTTTTTCGCTTCAAAATGGCAACAAGCACATGATAAAATGCGCTTTTTTCTCCAAGAATGGTCAAAACGTCCTTTTGAAAAAAAACTTTGAGATGGCAGCCCTGGGGCCTAGCAGACTATTTGAAAAATGAAAAATTTTCATGAAAAATTGAAAAAATGAAAATGAAAAATTGAAAATGAAAAGTGAAAAATTTCCACTTTTCAAGCAGCCTAAGCATTTTTCAATTTTTCATTTTCACTGAAAATTTTCATTTTGCGCATTGTATTTTGGGGGCTGTACGGGGGCTGTTTGGGGGGGGGGGCTGTACCGAAAAAGGTAAAGAAATATTTGGTAAAAGGCACATTTGGTAAAAAAACGTTTTGGTAAAGGAACATTCGGTAAAAATTTTTTTTGGTAAAGGCATATTTGGTAAATTTTTTTTAGTAAGGCACTTTGTAGTTGTTTTTGTGTCAAAGACCTTCTTATTTCTACTTTTTCTTCTCTTTCCCTTTTCTTTCTCCGGGTTTCTATATCTATTTCCTCCCATTAAAATTCTTCTTAATTATACTCATTTTTTCTAACTTAAAATTATGTGTTAGATTAGGTTTGTCAGGACAAAAATCAATATTTCACCCACGCAAACTCCAAAACATGTGGTGGTTAGATCCTGGTCAGGTGGATGTCCACCTGGCATAGTGACCGCGCTTTTTGAAATTTGGACGGCGTCCCGTCCCCGTCCTAGACGTTTTTGACCGGCCGTCCAACCGGCCGGCCGAAATTTTTTTCTTACGGCCGGCCGTCGGCCGGCCGTCCATTATTTCGCCGTCTTGCTGAAAATTTCGCCGGCCGTCTGCCGGCCGTCCGACTGAGATTTTCTAACGCCGGCCGTCCGCCGGCCGGCATAAATAGTGAAAAAGTTTTGTGACAAATTTGTTACTTGAAAATTTGATCTTTATTGAAAAAATTTAGAAAACTAAAAAATATATCATGTCAGAATTATTCGAGCCTTTATCAGTTCTTGATTAATACCCACTCTTCTTCCTTCCACATGCATTGTCATTATGGAAAATATTCTTTCATCAGCACCAGACAAAGCCGGAATTATCAAAATATCGATCGCTTACTTTTTTATCGGTCCATTTCGCTGAATTTCCTGTTGTTTTAGAGAAAGTCAGTGTCTTGAACTCGTTTGTTTGAAACGGGGTTTTCTGTAACCAGCCTCTCGAACGCAGCGATGCAATACATCTTCTACGAGGTCATTGATAGATTCTGATCTTAAAGGGACATTAACTGTCCCTAAGCCGAATGGTGATGTGATTTCTGTTAGGACAAGCGTATCACTAAATTGTGATTCTCCGAGCTGAAATTTGGTGAAATGTTATTTTTCAAGACTTTTGTTAAAATAAAGATTACGAGTCCAAAATTCGCTCGCTATAGTGAAGGACGGTGTCAGACGGACCGGCCGTCGGCCGTCCCGTCCGAGTTTATCGTTGCCGGCCGTCTGCCGTCTTGGACGTTTTCAGCCGGCCGTCCACCGGCCGGCCGCTCGGACGGCCGACCAAGCCGGCCGTCCGATCGTCCGCTTTTTCGACGCCGTCCGGACGGGGACGAGGACGGGACGGGCCGGCCGGACGGGCGGTCACTATGCCACCTGGATGGCCTACAAAATTAAAATTTCTTTATAATAAAAATAAACCATTTTTTCTTACTTAAAATTGTGTGAGGTATTCGGCTTGTTAAGACTAAAAGTGCGATTTTACCTACCCAACTCCAAACCTGGGGTGGCTACCACCTGGACAGGTTTATATCCAGGTAACTCCAGAGTAGGGGTAAATTCACCCAAACGCCCTGAAAAGTCCTGGTCACTAGGTGCTTAACGGGGTTCGGAGAGCATAAAGTGCTTTTAGATGATTGGAAAAACGTCTATTGCCACCGAAAACGGTGTCTCTGTGACCAAAACAGCCAATAAGATCTATGGCCAAAAACAAGAACTCTATGACCAAAAAGATATACCACCCGAAAATATCCACGAAAAAGTGCTTTACCAAAAAGTTTTCTTACCACATGTGCCTTTACCAAAAGAATTTTACCAAATATGCCTTTACCAAAAATTTTTTTACCAAATGTGCATTTACCAAAAGAAATTTTACCAAATGTGCATTTTAGTTAAAACACCCGCGAACGAATAGCACCATTTTCACTGCTGTTATCACTGTCGCTTGCAGACATCGCCTGAAGTAGAAGCAAATGAAGCAATTTACTACTTGTTCTATCCCAAAAACACAAAATCTGAGCCCAAAATCGTGTTCAGCGCATAAAAATAGCCCCAGAATTAAGCTATGTAAAATTCTGAAAAATTGATGACGGGATGACCGGTCATCAATTTTTCATGAAAAATTGAAAAAATTTTCACTTTTCACTTTTCAATTTTTCAATAGTCCGCTTGAAAATGAAACAATTTTCAATTTTTCATTTTCACTTTTCATTTTCAATTTTTCGAATATTAGTTTGCTTGAGAATTTTCATTTTTCAATTTTTCATTTTCAATTTTTCATTTTCACTTTTCAAATAGTCTGCTAGGCCCCTGGGTTATTACAGCCCTGGGTTGTTATTACAGTCAACCCTCGATTGAACGACACTCCGATTTAACGACACCCGAAAATGAGCCTATTTGGTTTGCTTTGACTAAAATTCAGTCAAAGTGAACCCTCGATTTAACGACACCTTAAGTCGGTCCCCAGGGGTGTCGTCAAATCGGGGGTTGAATGTACCATTTATCAAAATTGACAAAAAAAATTGACTAATTTATAAAAGCGTCTCAATTTTTGAGACGTCCGGCCGAGGTCAAAAAAAATTGAGCTGCTTTTTTAAAAAAGTCAATTTTTTTTGTTAATTTTGATAAATGGTAATATTTGTTTTGTAGCCTGGAATCTCAGCTACAAGAATAAATCTTTAGGCCGACTTATGTATTTAAAAAGTGGATTCCGGTCGGCCCGGCCCATGCACAGGCCTGGTCCCGTCTGACTTTTGAAAATCTGTCCCGTCCCTAGAATCCAAAAAGGCTGTACGTACATACGGGTTCCGTACCCGTACGTACGGGTTGTCAATTGAGAATAGGTTAAAATTGACCGCCGGCAGTAAAATACTGATTTCCTGCAGTAAATACATAAACAAGAGTATTTTGCGGTGTTTTCCAAATCGTGATTTATTTTTATAGATCAACGTGTAGCCCTGAATCTCTAGCTTCTAATGAGCTGTAAATTAGCTCGATGTGTTCAGAAAAAATTGGGGTTTTTCATAACCATTAGTTTTCTTTCCAGTTGACAGCTCATCAGAAATTAGAGATTCAGGGCTACATGTTGATTACAAAAAAATAAATTTTGTAATTGTAAAAACACGGAGAAATACCGTAAATCCTCTAATAGAGCCCGCCTCTCTAATAGAGCCCCCCCCCCTCGATTTTTGACTAGAGTTTCAGAGTTAGCACCATTTTTGATTGACAATTTCAAGATTTTTCAGGGATTGAAAAATAAAGCCCCCGGGGGCTCTATTAGAGGATTTACGGTAATCTTGTTTTATGTAGTTACTGCAGGAAATCAGTGATTCACTGCGGGAAATCAGTATTTCGTTGCGTGTTTTTAGTTACAGCCATTGAGAATATACTCGGACAATATCTGGATTTTGTCCTTAAAGGGGCATGCCCGTGCCCGAAACGGAAAAAAGGCGGGGACCAGCACTTTTTTTCTTTCTCGATCAAGTTTTACATGCATATGCATTCAGATTTTTTTAGTTTTCTGCCTAGTTTTTAAAAGTAGTATATGGTCACTAATACTAGATTTGACGCAAAACAAGTGAAAAATAGAACGATTCAAAAAAAATTGCTGGTCCCCGCCTTAACTTTTTGAAACGCACGGGCATGCCCCTTTAAAGGGGTATGCTCGTGCGTTAAGGCGCGAACCAGCAGTTTTTTTCGAATATTTTTGAATCGTCGCATTTTTCACTCGTTCTGCGTCAAAATCTGATATAGATGACCTTATACTGCTTTTATAAACTAGACAGAAAACTTAAAAATCTAGACTAGAACGAATGTAAAAATTATCGAGAAAGAAAAGAACTGCTGGTTCGCGCCTTTTCTCCCCATCGGGCACGATCATGCCCTTTAACGTAAATTGTGACAAAATCCTTTGCATATCATTTTCGAAAACTAATTCTTGTTGTCGAATTTCCTGTTTGCGTCCCGACCGGGAAAATGATTGTTCCGACTCGGGATTTTACTTTTTTCCGGATTCCCGTCTCGGAGTAAATTCATTGTCATCCCGTTTCGGTATCCCGTCCCGGTATTTTTTTTTCTCACAATTTTTGTCCCGTCCCGAAATATACTTTTTCCTTCTCTGCTTAAAATCCAAGCTTTAGTATACGACCCCTTCATTACCCATTATCAGTTTGCTAAAAAAGATGCTGAATTCAGAGATTCGGTGCTGTTATTCGATTCGATCCTTGAAGGGCCATTGCGTCTCCGACAACGGTTGCCCCGCCAATACAAAAAAATTTCCTAATCCTTGAATTTCTGTACGGATTTTTTAACTTGGTTTCTGACACTATACCTAAAATCGAATTCTTGTTTTGTTTTGTTAGAAAATCAAGCTGAAAAACCCATATGGAAGTTCAATGATTAGGCGAAAATTTTTAAACTCCGGGGTCAATCCAGAACGCGTGGCCATGGCCCTTTAAGAATGTTGTAAACCATGAGCTGCAATTGATCAAAACGAATATTTGAAAAGGCGCCCTGGGACCAGTGAAACTTTCCAGTGATACTCTATAAAGCTCTTAGCGTATTTTTCTCTCAGCGTTTTCTTTGAATTTAAGTCTGAAAATCACTTTCTTATATCCTTTTTGCCCTCTTATATGTGCAAAAGTTTTCATTTATTATTGCCGAATTTCAGCGCTTGCCACCATGGGAAACTTCTATGAAAAACCAGCGCAAAAAGGAAATTCGCCGTATACAAGGTAAAGAGCACCACCTACTTTCTGTTCACTTTCATTTTTTTCTATTTTAGAACTGGTGAAGCCATCCCGAAGCTAGGCAAAATGGCTGGTTCAGATGCTCCTCTTCACCGAGTCAATAATCCTATGAGTTTGGAGTTGTAGGTTTTTCATCCGCATAAATGGGATTACCCTAATAAAGAAAGTTTTTTTAGGCACATGGCTGATGAAAGGGTTGGTTTTCTGGCTTTGATGTGTTAAATTTTTACTTGAATATCGGCGACCAGACATTTTCTACTATTAGTAGAATTTGTCGCGCGACATTTTCCATTATAATAGAAAATGTCGGCTAGAATTTGTCGCGCGACATTTTCTACTATTTTAGAATTTGTCGCGCGACATTTTCTACTACTCCAGAATTCGTCGTGCGACATTTTGTTTCGAATATTGTAGTTTTCTACAAGTCTAATTACCCCAAACCTCTACAGCAGTGTGCTCCACTGTAAAAAGTGATGACAAGAAGCGTTTTTGCCCATGTTTTTTCATGATTGTTCCACCTGATCTAGATATATCAGATTTTACGTGAAATAAGTAATACATGCCGGTATATTCCTTTTCAACACTGTAATGCTATAGAATTTTTTTAACAGCTGCACTCTTTACAAATTACAATTCAGCCCATTTTTATTCAGAACCTAAGCAAACAACAAAATGTACATAAATAAGTCCACATAACATTATTCTTCACCTGAACTTTCTGCTTCGCTTTCTTCAATGTCGTCCAAATCAGGATGAAGACCTTTAGCAAACCACAACCTTTCTTGGACTGAGCAAAGGAAAGAGACCAAATCCTCATTAGCAAACCCTCACCAAATCCTCATCATTAAAAATACCCTTGAAAAGACATAACGATAACCTTCAACCCAAATAACTTGTTTTCCGGCTTTATTTGCTTCATTCTGCTCGACTCCACTTCTGGACAGAAAGCTTATTTCTTCCGCATCACAATCACTGGATGTCATTTTAGTAATCTAAAAGGGCACTCACTATACCTCTGAACATTTTTTCACTTTCTAAGAAGCATTTATAAAAAAGAGGAAAAATATCAAGCGAGAAATTATAGGCGACATTTTCTAAAATAGTAGAAAATGTCGCGCGACAAATTCTGAAATAGTAGAAAATGTCGCCCGACAAATTCTAGACGACATTTTCTAAAATAGTAGAAAATGTCGGCCGACAAATTCTTTTAATAGTGGAAAATGTCGCGCGACAAATTCTACTAATAGTAGAAAATGTCTGGTCGCCTTGAATATCGTATTTAGGTGAGACAGGCTGGACTCTCAGAGGCTGAGCGAGAATGGCGACAGTAAGTCAACTTGTTTTCTGAAAATTGGGGATCTAACTCGTTGATTTCAGCAAATGGCTCAAGGATCAGCACCTGCATACCAATGAACCTGTGGTAATATACTGATTTTATTATCGTATTATAACCGGTGCAAACCTAGAAAATTTAGCATGTGGATGCGGTCTATCGGTAATATTTTGTCTTTTGTGTATTTCTAAGAAATGTGGTTGAACTACATACGAGCTTAAAAATTTCGTCTCAATTTAAAAGGATCGTAGGTACCAAGTCTAGTTTGGAATTCGGATTCGCCATTTTGTTCGAATTTTTCGCAAATGGTTTTTGCAAATGACTCACCGAGCTAAACTGTAATATTCTTGATAGAGTCATAACACGGTTTCTATTGATCGCAGTTGTGGTAAATTGATTTTAGTAACGTGGCTTGGCGGATGGCAAATAAGTTTTTCATCGTTTTTCATTGGTACAATTGCGGTTGGGTACAGCGATTGGGTACAGTTTAAAAATTAGTTTTCAATTTATTTAGTCCCACCGCATGTTTTTTGAAATTTTTTCACTTAGGCTTAGCCTTAGGTGCAAGGTAGACCAGTGCTCGATAGGACCGTTACCACGCATTTGGGCACATCGCATTTGGCATACGCATTTGGGCCCCGATTTTAAAGTTCCATATTTTGAAATTATAAATTGAAATGTATCAATATGTTACTGTTTTATAATAAAATTTGTATTCATTTCAGGTCCGAATACTTTCCATCGAAAATTTTGACTTTTCTAGATTTTTTACCTGCCTGCCTTCGGCAGGCACCTAATTCAATAGGAAGCCCCTTTGGGGGTACATGGTCCGGGATAAGGGCTGACCCTTTGGGGTACATGGTACGGGATAAGGGCTGACCTTTGGGGGTACATGGTATGGGATGCGGCCCAAATGCGTGTCAACGAAGCGGCTTAAGGTCAAACGTCCGTGGCCCGAAAAATTGACAAATTTCAATTTATAATTTAAAAATATAGAATTTTAAAATCGGGGCTTAAATGCGGTGCCCAAATGCGGGTGCCCAAATGCGGTGTGCCCAAATGCGGGTGCCAAATGCGGTGTGCCCAAATGCGGTGTGCCCAAATGCGGGTGCCCAAATGCGGTGTGCCCAAATGCGTGGTAACGGTCCTATCGAGCACTGGTCTACCTTGCACCTAAGGCTAAGCCTAAGTGAAAAAATTTCAAAAAACATGCGGTGGACTAAATAAATTGAAAACTAATTTTTAAACTGTACCCAATCGCTGTACCCAACCGCAATTGTACCCAACCGCTGTACCCAATCACAATTGTACCCAACCGCTGTACCCAATCACAATTGTACCCAACCGCTGTACCCAACCACAATGTGTACCCAACCGCTGTACCCAACCACAATGTGTACCCAATCGCTGTTTTACCCTTTTTACCCTGTTGTTTACCTATTTTCCTACTTTTAATATTGACAGTCATTTTCAGGCAACTCAATCCTGTTCGCCTTGTTATGCGTCTGCCCATGGACAAGCTCTACGTTCATTTTCTTCGACCTACTTTCGTTAGTCTTCTTTTCCGCTTAAGTTTTCATTTGATAAGTGCTTTTTTCAGGGCTCCTTCTATGGATACTACATACGTCACGTAGTACCCCGAGTGCTGTTGGGTTTTTTCATCGCAGAGTCTGTCTATTATTGTGAGTTGTTAACATTTTTGGTGTATAACCGCGTCCAATAGTTATGAATACTACTGCGAGTAATGGCCTGTTGCACATATAGACAAGGCCGCAATTTGGCTGGTCAGTAGCTATTTGACCTGACCCATAAACTACATAGCCTTCACTAAAAGTTGAAGTTGCGACCCTAATTGTAGGCTCGCTGCAATGATTTTTATCCGTTCATTTCAGTGTACAAGTATGAAAACAAGGTCAGCTTTGTCATATTAGTGCTGCTTTTTTAGTTCTATAATAACAAATAAATTAATTCAGGACTGGCAGAAACGCGAGGGCTTCCGATTTTACCCTCAGAAAAGAATCATCGCCAAGGAAGAAGAAATCAAGGAGAAATATCCTGGGCTTGGGAGCAGGGCATGAGCGGTTAGTGGTCTAATTGTCTTTTCAGCTGACAATATCCATGATTACGATTGATTTCAGGTGGAATGGATCCTGCTAAGTACCAGTACTTGTAAGTCCTATTTTCTAGAATATTTATCATAGAGGTTTGCGAAGATTTGTTTTAGTTCTCCATTCTTTGTCAACCGGATTGCTTTGACGGATATTGGGGAGTCCAAAAGCCTTGGTGAATAGCAAGAAGAAATGGCTCAACAGATGATACTTCAGTGTGTATACAGCTCTAGGAATTCTTGTTTGTCTTGATAAGATCATGTAAGACCGCTGGTGTTTATGCGGAAATAAATTAGTTTAAAATGGATGCTGTATTTTGTTATTGATCCTATCTGGTCGTATTTCAATGTCCAGTTGTATGCTTTTATTAATTTAATGCGTATTGTCTGGTGTCTATCGCATTTTTCCGAGATTTGGACTTGCATGTATGCACATACCGTATTTGCTGTAATAATCGGCCATGGCCGTTTATTTTTCAACCCCTAAAAAATCAAAAAAAAATATTTCGATTTTGAGATTTTTGGGTGCTCAACCACAATCTGAAAAGTGGAACCAGGAGGGCTCATGGTAATTAAGAAAATGCATAAAACAGATTTGAAAAATATTGACTCTGGACTGAGATATAGGTCTCTGGGGGTGGCCGTTTATTAGAGAGTGGCCGTTTAATAGAGAGTGGCCGATTATTAGAGCAAATACGGTATATTCCATCCAGTCTTGCTCTCACTATTCACGCATAGTGGTCTCAGCATTATGTATTTTTGAGAGCACTGGATTAGTCTATGGTGTTTAATCGCCGCTCATATACTGCTCACATTTTTCGAGTTTGTGTCCATAAATGCACGGTCGCCGGCGCTGCTAGTCAAAACGGGCGCTGCCTCGAGCGCTGACCTGACAAATTTTGAGCCGACCTGAAAATTTTGGGGTGCCAGCGCTGCCGATAACTTTTTTTCGAGACTGCAAACGACTTACTTATGGATCGAAAAAACTCATTACTTATACTTGCTATTACCGTAGATGCTAGTAGTATTTTTATGAAAAAACAAAAAAGGTGGCGCCGGCGCCCGTGCAACTATGTTTGTGTTAATCATTGTTTGATTAGTTATGGAGCCTGTTATTGTATTTTAATCCAGCGCTTTAAAAGTGCTTATGCGTTTTAAATGCTCCCCGCAAATTAAAAAAAATCCAGCCGTCTTATTTACATACGAATTTTTAATTGAGTTTCTAAAAAAAACCGAACCTAAAATAAAATTGTAGGCTTACTTTCTTTAGAAACCAAGTTGATTAATCCGAACAGAAACTCATTGATTAGGAAAATTTTTTGAATTGGTGGGGGACCATTTAGAACGCGTAAGCATGGTCGTCTAAAGAAGTGATAGAGAGACGCTCAGTCCAGTCGCTAAAACAAATTATATCATGATCACGCTGCGACGTTTAGCTGTTCCTCATTTTTAACTCTGAATCGTACTACAGTCGACGCTCTCCATAACGGACCTGAAGGGACCTAGGCCAAATTTTCGAATAAGCACCCTCTCGATTTCACTATAGGTACCCCACTCGATTTCGCTATAGGTACCCACACGATTTCGCTATAGGTACCTCACTCGATTTCGCTATAGGTACCATACTTGTTTGTGATCGATTTAACTCGAGTATATCTAGGTTGTACAATTCTCCGGAATTTCCATTTTTTCCTTATTAAATCCTCCATATACTCGAGAGAATTCTCGGAGAATTCTCCGATTTTTATTTTTTCGGAGAATTATACAACCTTAAATATAACCTAAACCTACGTGTAAATCACAAAAACAGTTTATAGTTATACAGTATTATAATTTATAATACATGCAATGGAAATAAAGAAAACAATACTGTTTTTAAATATTAAGACTATTCACGGATGCGAACCGATGCTTTCCAATTTCTTTCGAAATAGTCGAACGCTCCACCTTCATCGAACTGCACCTTGATTTATTTAGTCCCCTTAGAATTTACGGAACTAAAATTATTGTAGGATTACATTAAATAAATAACACATGTAAAAAATTTACCGTTCAATGCAAGTTGCATCATACCATTTTTTATATTTGTATATATTTTTTTATATACCATTTGGTTATATTCGAGTTAAATCGATCACAAACAAGTAGGGTACCTATAGCGAAATCGAGTGGGGTGCTTATACGAGAACTGAGCCGGGACCTACTTTTTTGTGCATTATAGAGAGCGTCCGTTATGTAGACCGTCGATTTAGGTCAAATAATACTAACTCTAACCAAATAGGCAATTTTTTGTCTGTTATGGAGAGCTGTCCATTATTGACGGGATCTCTTATGGAGAGCGTCGACTGTATGAAAAAACAACTCAATAAGCGTTCAAAATAATAGCTAGTGCTAGCTTGTAAAATGTTAGTTGTACCTCAGTCGTAATCAGCTAGGCTAAACTAGCGCTCTCAGAAAAAATATTGACACTGAGGCCAGTTTTATCAGTCAAAAATTGTGACATATGCTTTTGCCTTCATGATTCATCTTTGTAGTACGATAGTTGACTGCCCTAATTAATGCTTTTCTGATTTAGAAAAATCAATCTTATTCGTGACCAAGATGTCGACCATTCAGCCTTTGAACCCGAAGCCATTCTTGGTAATTACTCTTTTATTTCTTGTAGTATGTTCTTCTAACTTTTTTTATTTAGAACGGCCTGACAGGAAGCCAATTGTATGCAAGCTCAAGTGGGGAATGGAATACCGCGGAATTTTGATGTCTGTTGACGGCTACATGGTATTAATATCTGGTTTTAGTTGTTTATCCCTGTTAAAAGGTTGCTTTTCAGAACGTGCACTTGGCAAACACGGAGGAGTACATAGATGGGACCAATACCGGAGCTCTGGAGAAGTGCTGATTCGTTGCAATAACGTTCTCTGGATCGCTGGCGCTGATGAAACCGTGGATTAGAACAAGTGGAAAGTCTCTTTGAACAGTTACAAGTTTCTTCTTCTTCTCTGTTGCCTCTTATATGTTTGCGGTCCACCGTTTTGTTGTTGTGAAGGTTGAATAAACATGATCTCTGATGGAACATTTGCTGTAATTAGAGCGATCTCTCTAGTTATTTTTTGTAGTTGGTTGGGCGTTTGTAGTCAGAGATGTTGATGACGTTTATATTGTATCATTTCGGTTTGAGAGCTGTTTTGACCAAAGTTTGACAATTTCGAGATTTTTCGGAGATTGAAAAATAATCCCACAGTGGGATTATTAGAGAGAATACGGTATGCAGGAAAAGGTATACGAACAAATATCATATAGAAAAGATTTTGCAGCATTTGGCTGACTTCAACTTAAAAATTTGTTGATTTTTGAATACGTCTGTGTTGGAAAAATCGATAAAGACAATATATACTATTTTTGCAAAGTTTGACCCAAGGTGGTGATTTTAGACAAGTTTGTATCCCCAAGCCAATTGCGCGGCGGGCCGTTAGACTTTTCACTATGACTTTGAAATCTTTTGTCAATTCTGATTCGCTATTGTAGTACGAAAAATCGAAAGGATTCTTATTTTTGCTTCATTTTTGGCACGCGGTTTTTCTCGGGGTTTTGAAGGAATCGGTGCATAACCTGGTCATTTAAAATGATTTCTGTTTTGTTATTTTGGATTTTTTTGAGTAGTTAACTGGTCTAAATCGCGTTTCAGTTTATTTTTGTAACCAGAATTTTACTGCACAAGGTTTTCGGGTTTTCGCCGAAAAGTTGAGCGACCGGGCTTAACCATCATTAGTACGCTCAATCCTCCCGTAAAAGACTGGAAAATCAGAAATCCTAGAGACTTTAAAAATATATTCTCAAGAAGTGTCGAATCCATTCGTTGGGAACTTTTCTAAAAACGGTATGGTCCAAGGCACTCTCTTTTTTTCAATCAAAATGGACAAATAAGATATGCGTACTATAGAGTCTCCTAGTATATTACAATCTACAACAAAAAACAATCCATCCACAGTCGCGGGTTAAGCTAGATAACTAGACTAGCGGTCACCGTCATCGATAAAGAATAGTTTTTTTATGGTTTCGTGTCTTGTTTTGCGGATTATTTTTCAAATTTTCAGCATTCTATGTAAATTAAATTTATCTATTATGGCTTGGCGTAGCAAAAAGTACTCACCATCCTGTCTAGTGATGGTGGCCCTGCCTATTGCCATGCTAAGTTGGAATACCGCTAGACTGCTGGCTTTGGTGCTGAATTGCTTCTCAGGACTTATGCAGTACTACCAAAAAGAGCAAGTGGTCAACTCTCTGGACATGGATGCTATACTCGGACTGAGGTTATTGCAGGTCTGGCTTTATATTCGTACAGTTATTGACATTTAATGACTTTATTGTAAATTTTAGGTCACCTGCGAGGCTCTGTGAGCTCAATACCACCAATGCAAATGGCGGCTTCCATCAGACAATATTGTCAACTATCAGAAATTTGAGCCATATAGCTGGAGATATTGCGGAGAAAGCCATGTTAAGCTCTAAACCTGGCGATGATGCTCAATACTTCTCCAAGGTTTTTTAAATGGAGTGCTTACAATGGTGGTAGGAAGTCGGTGGTCTGGTTTTAACTTTTTAACGGAGAATTATATCCACTGCAAAATTATTATTTCGGAGAAAAAGAACACGAAAGTTAAAAAAGTCTGACGCTATTGGAACATACCACCGCCACCACGCCCCCCCCCACCCCAAAAAAAGCTTATCGAGAATATCCCACTCTCCAATAATTTTTCAGGTACCCCTAAAACCATACTTTTTTTTTGAAAAATGCTGAAATCAGTACGAGTTGCCCTTCAGCTTAATGCCGAAGAACCGAAGCCTAAGGGTCAAGCTTAATTGCTAGGCCTAAAATTATTGGAGTCGAGAGGGGGATGGGTCTGATGTTGTCAGTAAATGTATTCCCGAGGAGGTTTGGGAAGGGGGGGCGGGCAGGTGTGGTTCAAAATTAGTGTTTGCCGATAGGGGGTCGAGCCAGAATTGGGAACGAGAAAAGCAAAATTTTCGAGAATCGAGCTCAACACTATTTAAAACCGAGTAGCGCCGAAAAACTTTGATATTGAAGATTTCGTTAAAAAAAGCTTGAAATCAGTAGGATCATCGACAGGACCGAATTTTAGACATAATCGAATGTCTCATAGCGCCGAGTCGGAAGCGGAGACTTTATGCGAAAACCCCTCCATTTTGCAGTTTTCGGTCTTGAAAACCAAAACAGGCACTCCGACCCCACAACCCTAGAACAAGAGAAAAAAGCTGAGTACCCTATTATGTTCATTATGCTTTATATGAAAGTAATTCTTGATGCTGAAACTGCAGTATTTTGCAGTAATTGAATGGTATATTATACGGTTGCCAAAAATGCAGACTCAGTCCTTGTTATAGACGGATTCCACAAAAAAGCGGACACATTTTCACAAAACGCGGGCACAATCGCCTTTTTGACTAGAACGGAAAAACGCTGGCACTTTTTCACATAACGCGGGCACTTTTTCCCTAAACGCTGGCATTTTTCCGTTTTGTTCCTTAAAAAATAAGGGAATATTTATTTGAGCAAGCTTTGCTCACGAAGTTTTTTTTAAAAAAGCGCCTTAAGAGAAACAGAATATTGTGTACTCCGCCTTTCTAAATCAGCACCGACAAAATTGTCTGCTCTGTAAAATATACGATACGCGGTAATATACCGTATTTACTCTAATAGTAGCCCCCCCCCTGATTCAAAATCGTGTTTTTGGCGTTGTGTTTTTGACCCACTTTTCAAAAACTTTTCTCAGGCAAGTTATACCTCATTTTGTAGCTCATCTCACTGGCTCAGTGTTTTCATAATCGAAGTCGAAATCGAAGTCGAAGAAGTCGAAGTCGAAGAAATTTAAATCGAAGTCGAAATCGAAGTCGAAGAAATTTTAATCGAAGTCGAAATCGAAGTCGAAGAAATTTTTAATCGAAGTCGAAATCGAAGTCGAAGAAATTTTAATCGAAGTCGAAATCGAAGTCGAACTAATTCGAAGTCGAAATCGAAGTCGAACAAATTCAAAGTCGAAATCGAAGTCGAAAAAATTCGAAGTCGAAATCGAAGTCGAACAAATTCGAAGTCGAAATCGAAGTCGAAGTCGAAATCGTAGTCCCTCAAAGATATTGGAATTGAAACTATATTCGTAATCGATGTCGAAATCCTTATTCTTTTATGGTTATCTTTTGATTTTCTTTTCAAAATGATGCAAGTACGGCTTACTGTACCAAATAGCGTAGCGAACTAGGCGTTTTTGACTAAATACTGTACCGAAATACTATCACCGGCAAACCAAAATTTCAACGAACCAAAAGAAAGACTAGATATTTATACAAATCCATAAACAAATCCATACAGACTACAGATTTCTTGAGTAGACATTACAATAAACAACGAGTTGCGAGTTCAATAAATCGAATGAGGTTCTATTTCTGTGTTTAGAGGAGGTTATCCCTGCTTGAGAAAAGATTCTTTCAATAGGCGCACTCGTTGCCGGAATGGAAAGAACCTCCAAAGCCAAGATTGCAATATTCTTCGCATCCTAAATGATTGAATTAAGAATTTTTACGACTCTTAATAATCGAAAAAGTCAGTGAGTCTAACCGTCTTTAGCATATTTGCCCATAACTTGAGTGGATCGACTGCCCAGGAAATTTTGTCTCATTAATCTTAAAAAAAACGTAAACAAAAAAAGGATTCACAAGCACCTGAATGATTTGCAATTGGAATCATTTAACAGCCTTTCTCTACGACTCAAGCTCCTGAGAACGCTTGTGTCTTGTTGCTCAGCTGGTTGACTAGAAACCCTAGCATCTCTTCTCATCAATCGCTGAAGTCTCCATTTGACTTTCAGATAACTCAAAAATTCAGTAAATCCATCTTTGCCCCACGTTTTCTTCTCTGGAGCAACACCTAAGTCACCGGTTCTGTTTAGCGAATCGAATGTGACTGCCTCAAATTCAAATTGTAATTTAATGAAGCTTCATGGAAAAGTAAAAAAACCTTATTAGCTCTTGAAAACTTTTTCCCTCTCAAAGGTTGCATCCAAAACTCATTTTTAACTGAATCCAAGGACGTTATCTGTTGGCCTTCATCATTAACCACACCCGGTGTGAGCATCTGTCCAGCATCTGTTACCACCTTGAAAGCGCTCGAAAGATTCAGACCATATTCAGTGAGCAGTTTTTCTGTTTCGCGGCGGATGACGAAGCTAGTGTGCGAGCCTTCTAGCTGCTTGAGACCAAGAAATACCCTTTGAAGAAAAGCCTGCTGATCAGAGTAATGAAGCGTAACACCTAAAGCGCCTTCAAAAGACAAACAAGGATTTAGAAAAATATACCCAAGTAAGCGTTTTTTAACCCCTGTCGGTCCACACATCACAGGTGATAGAGAAGCGCTGTCGCATTGTGCTAAGATCGGCTTTCATCTTCGACTGTGTCTTCACATACTGGTCAAGCAAAATTTTTTTAAGCGTGGCGAAACTCCTCGGTAGCTAAAATCTCATATAGTTGATCGTAAAATCCACAACCCTAATTTGGTTCACCTCATAATTTGAATTCAAAGAATGAAACAGTTTGCGCATAAGAGGATGAAGAAAAGAATTTATTGGCAAAGCGGGAATTGAGAGAGTGGCAGCTAAGGCACTTTGAATCCTCTTATACCTAAAAAATAGTTGTAATAAAATCAAAAACAAATATTTTACTTGTCTTTCGGCTCTGATAATTCTGAATTCACTTCTGATCGGATCTTCTTGGCAGGCTGATTTTTATCCTTGTGCTTCTTCACCCAGTGACTCTTCATGGACGTTGTGTATTTTGCGACAAGCTTAAAAAGTAGGCAGGTTTAGTGAACAACAAATATTTAGGTTTATACCTGTTGGCATTCGTTACACCTCATCTTAGCGCCTCCCATCTCTTCTATTTCCGTGAAATTACCCCAAATTTCATGTCGGCTCCTTTTTGTTGGCTGCTTTGACGTTTGACTTGACGAATCTGCTTCCATAATTGACATCTAAAACACAAGATTTTTTCAGAGCGGAAACCAGGGTAAACTAATATATGACCAAATAAAAACTTAGAAGACAAAACGAGACTAAAAAAATTGTGATGCAAGATTACCCTCATGCGTAATAAGGATATCGGTATAAGTCTCTTTCAATTACGATTTCGATAACAATTTATATGTCTTCGATTTCGACTTCGAATTTGTTCGACTTCGATTTCGACTTCGAATTTGTTCGACTTCGATTTCGACTTCGAATTTGTTCGACTTCGATTTCGACTTCGAATTAGTTCGACTTCGATTTCGACTTCGATTAAAATGTGTTCGAGTTCGATTTCGATTTCGACTTCGATTAAAATTTGTTCGACTTCGACTTCGATTTCGACTTCGCTTCGATTTAGCTTTCGACTTCGATTTCGACTTCGATTATGAAAACACTGCACTGGCTACAAAATGAGTGGTAATTTGCATGAAACAGTCTTCAAAAAGTGGGTCGAAAACGCTATGCCACAAACACGATTTTGAACGAGGGGGGGGGGCTACTATTAGAGTAAATACGGTATACACCGTATATTCTCTAAAATCTAGTCTTAAATAGTTTCCCATCTTTAATCATTACGAATTTTAAAGACCCTGTACCGTAAATTTCCTATTAGACGGCTCCTCTCTAATGGACGGCCCCCCTCAAACACCTATATCTCAACCGGAAAAGCAATTTTGCAAATATGTCTTTCACATTTCCTTAGTTATCACGAGTTTAACTGATTCCATTTTTTAGATTTTGGTTGAGCACCCGAAAATCTTATAATCGACCCAAACTTTTCCGCGTTTTTCGGTGATGTAGAAAAGACGGCCCGAGCCGTCTAATAGTAAATTTACGGTATTTAAGCAACAAGCACATATTTTGTATCGATGTTAATGGCTTTTTCTAACATGGGAGGGACCTTGACTGTGGCCCAAAGAACTTTTCATGAATTTTTCTACTCGTGTTTTTGTAGAGCGTGTCAAATCCCTTGTTAATTTGGGCCGGAATACAGAATCCCCACTGGCCCGGAAACTGGCTTTAACATCATTTTTACGTGATTTAATCACTTTCACGTATAGAAAAGATGAAAGAGCGATCGGGAAGCACTTTACACATTTTTTTAACCAAAAATTAACTTTTTGGCCGTTGTAGAGCGGCTCAGATACCTTATTTGGTGGTTTTTACCATGTTTTGGTCACTGGATCTGGCCAAAAAGAGCCTCTTAATGCATTTTTGATGAACAGTCTTGCTCGGAATCACGTCTAAGATAAGTGAGTGCGCGCATCTCTGACTATAAAGCCTCCTGCGCCCTCGAAGCTGGCGCAGAAAGCTTGAGTTGCTTTTTCACGTTTAAAGTAGCTAAAATATCCTAAAATATCCACCATTTTGGCCATTTTTGAACCAGGAGGGGGAGGGGGGGGGGGTTGGGTTTTGATTGTCTACTTTAGCCTAAATTTGGCTCCCCGCCTTTAAAGCAAACAAAAATTTTAGGAATGACCCATGACAACAGGTTATGATTAGTCACGACCCATGGTTATGAAAACCATAATAGGGGCATCGAGGTTTTTTTAGAACTTTGGGTGGCTGTTGTACCACTATTGGTGGACCTTCAGAGCTGGGGAGCCAGATATCTCATAAAATTGGGCACGCACTACAAGAGAAAATGCATTGAAGTTTTCCCAAAGTCACAGTCGGGGTGCTTTCCTTGGAAGGTACTACTGACTCAACCTGCATTTTTCAATTTTGTTTTTACACTCGAAATTTTTAAAGTAGATTCAATTTTGTCGATTCTTTGAAGGTTGAAAAAATTACAAATGAATAATTGATAGAGTATATATACGGTGCTTCCGCGCAATTTATCTAGCGTTTATTGTCTTGTTTTGACAAACTTTTCAAAACCTTATTAGTGTGTAAAATGTCAAATTCTCTGTGATTGTATGTTTGGGAAGTTTTTCAGATCTAAAGCCTTTGGTAGCGATCAAAAACTTGGAAATGGTGTCCTTCGACAATTTCATTGAAGATCTGGAGAATCTCAAATCGAATATCATCAGACTTGAGAAGGAAGACGAGCACATCAAATTTGCGCTGGCCGTAAGTTAGTTCAACTCATTAGCTCCTCTGTGCATCTTATTTGCATTACTTTCAATATTCTAATTTCAGACAACCATCACTTTGGCTACTCCTGGAGAAATCAGCCGCACAAAGATGATTGCTGCTTTTGAGAAAGTGATTCGAGAAAAAATTGGTTATGAAATCCCCACTAAAGTTGGATCGTACTATGAGATATACACCAAGAAGGGTAAGTGTTTAATTATTTTTGCTAGAAATAAAAACTATTCTAAATTTTCTTTAGCTGCCTTCGAAGTCTTTCAGAATTTGCTGGCCTCTCATCTTCTGGCCGTTGTAAGTTATTCGTTTGACTAACATTTTTCATGTGGTACGAAAGCTGCAGAGAAATGGCAGGTGTCACAACTCTAGAATCCGTTGCCTGAAATTCATTTTTTGCAGATAAGATAGTTGCAAGTTGCGACAACTTCCCACTACAGTGATTTTTTTGTTACTAATTCCACTGATCATGACTCCTAGCCCTATTCGGTCATCTTACTTTTTACCCACAGAAGTTTTATGGGAAGTCAATCAGTTTCTATGCCTTCAAGATTGCGCAAAACTTGCCTTCACTGCAAATGTATTTTCCTCAATCGCCATTTGCCGTGGAGCCCAAATTGATTTTGTAGAGTGACTATTAGGCGATTTTTGGTCATTTTTTCAACAATTTTTTTTTTGATTTAGCAGGCAAAACTGGTCAAATGTCAGCGTCTGAAGAGTCAGAAGACGTATTTGCCTCGAATTTTGGCCAATCTCCGTGCTATGGAGGTTCCAGATGATGAGCTTTCGGAAAAGACTTTCAAAGAAGACATCGTGAAGTACGAAGCTCGTCTCAATGATGTGAACAAGGTAATCCACAAATAGAGTTGTAGAGCCTAGATTTAGTCTAACAACCTGCTAAATTTTTAATTTGTCAGATTCTTTCAGGAAATGCAGGACATTTTGACGAAGTGGAATACTGATAAGCTCATCTAGCACTGCATCCTGTCTATTCCAGTGCGTAAAATTCCATTGTTGTTGTTAATGTTTTGTTTGGTGTCGAATAAAGTTATTGTTCTCTACATTTGTCTTAGTTAGTTGTGTTAGCCTTTTTTTCGTTCCGCGAAAAAAGGTAGCCTGATTGTGACCTTGGGAAACTTCGGTGAATTGTTGTTCTGTGTGTTCTTGTAGGTTATGCATAATCTCCTGACAGATCCGTCTTTTAAGCTTTTAAAGTACGCAAAGAATCGAGGGTCACTTAATTTTAAAAAACACCTAAATACCCATATCATGGTTTTTCATAATTGTCTGATGAGGCGTGGTCATTCCTAAAAATTTTGTTTGCCTTTCAGAAGCAAGATGACACATTTTACAAGAGATTTGAGCACGCTCTACGAGAAGAAAAAAATTATCGAAATCTCACCAGGTCACATTCAGTGTACCCCCTTTGTTAGTTGCAACTGCTATATGATGCTGGAAACCCATACATTTTTTTTTTATCATTATTCGCACTTTTTTTCCGTAAATCTGTAAATCTATTTCTAAGTTCAAATCTTGCACATAGATGCGATCGCTAGCGCCGGCCCTTGGCGCCTTTCTCGTTGCCGGTCCGCCTTTCTGGCGCTGATTTTTCAGAATGTCGGGCGATGTTTTCGAGTGGCTCGCAAGTGTAATTCAAATATCTATTTGTGCTATATTCATGCTGAGCGGCGGTAAATTCGTCCTCAGGTAAATTCGTCCCCAAAACCGCCAATTCAAAAATTTCGAGCAGGTTCGAATCCTGGTAGTAGCAAATATTTTTCTAACTTAGAATTGTGTGGGAAATCGGGTTTGTTAGGACCGAAATTACGACTTTACCCAGACCAACCCTAGTACATTGAGTAGGTGCCTCATGGTCAGGTGAACAGACAAAGCATATTTTAATTTTATTTTTTATTTTTCGGGCCTTAAAACCTGTTTTCTGGACTAATTCGGACATGCTGAAGATGGTTTGATAGTGGTGAAATACCGTTTCGTCGAGTACTTTTTGAGTATTGATAAAAACCAGTTTTGGTAAAATCAATTATTGTCCAATACTCAAAAAATACTTGACGAAACGTCATTTCACCACTATCAAACCATCTTCAGCATGCCTGAATTAGTCCAGAAAATATGTTTTGGATGATGGAAAACGTAGAAAAATTTTTGCTCCAAGTGAACGACTACTTGGTTTCGTTGGTGCATGGATTATTCAGCAGAACTGACGTTGGATCATAGGAATCGTAGAAATCATTTAGAAAACATAGCTTGGATCATAGACCAAATGTTACTACCCGTGTACCACTACACTACCTGAGTTCTCCAACCTGGATACGACTACCTGGGTACAACAAAACCAAGTGGTCGTCCACTTGGAGCAAAAAAATTTTTACGTTTTTCATGTTCCAAAATCTGATTTGGACTGATTCGGGCATACTGAAGATGGTTCGATAATAGTGAAATAAGGTTTTGTATGGTATTTCTTAAGTATTGGGCAATAATTGATTTTACCAAAACTCAAAAATACTCGAGAAAACGGTGTTTCACTAGTATCAAACCCTCTTCAGCATGCCTGAATTAGTCCATAAAATACGTTTGAAACGTGAAAAACGTAAAAAAAATTTTGCTAGAAATTTTCTTGCTAGAAATCGCTAGAATTTACCTAGAGCCATTCATGCTAATCAACTGAATTTTTTTGTCAGTTAAAGCGGCGATACGAATATCGCTCCTGACAGTCTCGAGTTATAGCATCTACACTATATAGTCATTTTGCTTTGCTTATGAATACTGATGAATAGCACAAACGAGCCAATAGTTCTCTATTTTCCGTTCAAGCGGATTACATGATGTCTAAATAAGATTGACGGTTGGCAGGCCGAATTTCGGCTTTCGGCCGAAAACCGACATTTTTCGGCTTTCTACTCGGCTAGCCGATAGTTTTGTGTTTCGACTCTACTCGAAAATTTCTGCTTCGCTTCGACTTTTAGAACGTTTCGGCCGGTCGACAACCTTATCTCTAAAGCCCAAAGCTAACACCCCACCTCTTCCTACAACTTTTAATATTCCGGTCTGTGTGAAGTTTTGCGCTAAACACTTTTTGTTGTTTTTTTATGGAGGAACTAATTTTATTTCAAAAACAGAAAATAAAAGGCAAGCGTCGATTTCAGACAAATCTGATTCGAGACGGTCGATTCCAAACACTTTTTTTTTCTAGCTTTAGGAACTTTTGATAAATAAATATGCAATTTTTTTAGAAAGGTTTTCTAGATTATTCCACTCTAATACTAAAATATCTTCTTAAATCTGAAGTTAAAATAATCAGCTGAAATTGGGATATGGCTGTTTTGGCCTGACTAGCGTAGGTACTTTTGTCCCTCTTTTTTACTTTTCGGCGTTCTGCCCTATGTTCTCTTTTAGCCAATTAAGCTTAATTTTTTTAGGCCTTAGGTTCAGGGTAGGCCAGCGCATGTTAGCCGAGACTAAAAAATGACTTACGAACTGCAAAATGGCTTGAAAATAAGGCCTAAGTGGCTAAAACAGAACATAGGGCAGAATGCCAAAAAGTGAAAAAAAGGGGACAAAAGGCTACGACCCGGTCTGACCACGCAAAAAATTTCGACACTCACCTACTTTAAAATATATCTCATTTACCTCTAATTTTTTTGATCTGATCTTAGCGGATTTGGATTCAAGAAAACATTTAGTGTTACAGTGGTATTTTCTGTAAAAAATTTCTCTAAAAATTCAAGATTTTTGATTAAAAATTCCAAAAGCTGGAAAAAAGTGTCTCGAATCGACCGTGTCGGATCAAATTTGTCTCGAATCGAGCTTTTACCAAAATAGAAGAGGTTAAGCTACTGAAAAATGTCCGCAGTGATGAAATCCTTTCAAACCTACTATTTTCAGCTCAAAGCGCTTGTGGATAAAAGTCTATCTGTGCCCTTCCATCCACACCGCAAACTGGACGAAAGACTCAGGTTAGATTGTCTTCACTTGGAAAATTCAGACACTTATTGACAAGGCTCTGATTCGAAAAATCAGTGAACGTGAAATTCTCGGCTGATTTTTTTTGATTTCGATAATCTTCGAAGAAGCACACTTTTTTTGCTGGAGTGATTTCTGTAAATTTAAAATTGCGAACCTATTCAAAATGAAAGGAAATTTTTTGGTGTATCATGTTTAATTTTTTTTAAATCTGTTTGAAAATTGTCCTGCTCCCTCTTCAGTAAGGTTGTCGACGTGGAATTCGTCACCTCTGGAATTTTTGAATTTCGGCTTCAAAAGACATCTGTATTTTTACTCGGTGATACCTTTTTTGAGATTCGAAAAAATGTTTTCCAACAAAATGGTATATCAATCGTCAAAATTAGGTTAGAAAATGTTGACCCTAGTATAGAATACCACCCTTCCCCCCAAAACTTACGCCTTTTAAAACTTAAGTAAAGAGCACACAAATTTATGTCCCAGACCCCGGAAAAGTTGCCTAAACTATTTATTAAAGTCAAATTTAAATTTCGTTCCGCCTAGGGTCCAACACTTTTTTTAACCCGATTTTCAAAAAGAAAACAAATTTTGGGTTAAAAAAAAGTAAAAACTCGATATAGTGACACCCTTTTTTAGAAACAGGTGTCACTATATCGAGTTTCCACCTTTTTAACCCAAATTTATTTTCTTTTCGGCAAAACCATCGGCAAAATCGGAATCCTTACGATATTTTGGACCAGACTGTAAGATCAGAATGGATAAAATACTTTGAAAATTAAGCTAATAAAAGTGTCGGACCCTAGGTGGGAACGAACTTTTGGGGTGTCACTATACCGAGTTTGACTGTAGTGAGTACAGTGTAGTCACAACTTCCGTAGGCTGGCCTACCCCAAGCCTAAAGGCTTAGCCTAAATTTGCTGTTCCAAAGGGTACTTACAGCGGTTTTTATAAGGTCAGGTTGGGGGGGGATATTCTATACTAGCGGCAAAATTTCATACACATGGCTGTTCTTTTCGACATGTGGCGATATCGAAATCGACTTTTCACGACGCCCCACGTCGAAAAGAAAGGTCACATGCATGAAAATTCTCTGAACTAGTTTTGACGCTTGATATACCATTTTGATCAAAATATTGTCGAATTTAAAAAAAGGTATCACCGAGCGAAATACAAATGTCTTTTGGGGCTAAAATTCAAAAAATGTCCAAAAATGGCGAATCCCCGTCGACAACCCTATTCTTGAGCTCTAAAAAATGAACAACATTTTTTGAATACAGGGTGTAACGAATTTTTGTAATACAAAGTGGAACAAATTTTCTTAACACTTTTAAACAGCTATAACTATTTTCCTAGACCATTATTTGAAATTCTGCTTTTACAGATCAACTCAGCTAGCTCCAGCACTTTTTGATATATAATGTGAGAAGCACGATTTTCGCTTGGTCCCCCTGTAGTTTTCGTCCTCGTCTGTGGATGGCCTCTGAATGGGCAAGGCCAAAACCACAGGGGGACCAAGCAAAAATCGTGTTTTAAAAATTGTTAAAAAAATTGCTAGAGCGAGCTGAGTCGATCTGTAAAAACAGATTTAAAAAAACGGTGTGAGAAAAAGTTATCGCTGTCTAAAAGTGTTAGGAAAGTTTGTTACACCCTGTACAAAGTCAGCTGGTCTTGAAGCCCTGAACAAGCCTGAACAATATTTATATTCCAGCCAAAATCCAAGTTTAGGTGGGGCAACAAGGACATACTAGACAGGGGTACAGAGCATGAGTCTGGACCTTGGTTTGTGGACTCTTCCAACGCACCCAGTCACTTAAATCAGTATGTGGCTCGAAATTTTACATAAAGTTTTACACAACCAGTTCAGATGCCTTTTCTCTCTAATTTCCAAGCAGTGTTCCATGCCTTCAGACTGCATCCAAAAGTTCCTGACCTCCAAAGGCCTGATTGGGTATGACATCTCGCGGCAAGTGCTCTTTGTCTCTTTGGCTCAAATGGTATGTAGTACCGGGGATTCAGGAATTTTGCCCTTTTTCATCTGGTCATACAACTCAAAACCTAATTTTTGTAAATATTTCAAAATTTTTGGTCCTTCTGTTTTTTGATCCCTTGGTCTCTTCTGCTGGTTTTTGAATTTTTGCGAAAATTAGTTTACACGGGAAAGGCGCGATCGAAAATAGAATACCTTATATGCCAAAAATAACGTTATCTGGGCTTGTTGCTGGTCAGCAAGCGGAATTTCCTATCGAGTCAACTAGGCTGAGAAATTTAATTTTAGAATTTGTAAAATATAGCATCAGTTGTATATAAACAAAACATAACAGAAACTCGTATGCCCGTGTGGCGCAGTGGTATCGCTCGTTGTTTCTACTGCTTGATTTTTCCATGTCGCGAGTTCGGACCTCACCTGTATAATTTTCTTTTATTTGCTGATTTACGGATTCAAAATTTTTATCAAAAACTATTATCACAATTTTTTCATAATTTTTTTCCATTGTATGCTTTGACGTGACAATAAAAATGCGATAACAACTGTTTTGAAAGTTTAAACAGGGGCGACCAAGTTGACCTTTGTAGAATTAAAAAAATCAACATGCGGCAAATTTTTGAGTCACCTTGTGGTTCTTGAATTTATTAGAAATGTTTTAATTGGGTATGGCTTAGGCTGGTTGCAACGATGCTATCGAGAAAATGATCAAGGAAAACAGTGAAAATATGAGTATAGATGGGTTTATATCAGAGAGATGCACCAATATCCATGATGAAATGGGTAGGGTTCTTTTGAGTTTTCAATTTGTGGGCCTATGTTGATTGGTTTTTTAGTCAAGTTCGTCGTGACAAGAAGAAATTGGCAAGGATAGCTAATCCTTCACTGGATTTGATGATGGAACAAGGTAACTGTGGGATTTGGATTGTTCGAACTTGTAATAGGAATGACCAGACGATTTGAGACCATTTCGGAACAGCAAAATTTTTGATTGACTTCAATAAGTCATAATCTTTTTCTGACAGGACCTAAAAATCATGTTTTCACAGACTAAGTTCCATTGAATCTCACACTTGAGTCTCAGCGTAGATAAGGAATGCACCCGACTTTTTCAGAACAAGAAATAAAAAATGTCATAAATTTCGGCAATAAAAAAATTTGAAGAATAATTTTTTTTGGCAAAAAATGCCGAATTTTTGACCCTACTTGGATATACCCCCCCCCAAATCAACTTTTTTTAAAAGTGTTTCCAAACACCTTATATCGACCTAAAATGGCCTCAGAAGTTCAAAAAAGACATTATTTTTAAGTTCTAGTCAATAAAAAATCGAGTTTTGGACACTTTTAAATTTTGACTTTTTACCTGTTTTATCATGTTTTGGTCACTGGAGCTGGGCAAAAATAGTCTCTAAATGCATTTTTGTTCAAGAGTCTTGCTCGGAATTATGTCTAAGGTAAGTAAGTGCGCGCATCTCTAACCAACCAAGCCCCCTGCGCCCCCTTCGGGGCGCAGGGGGCTTGGTTGCTTGGGGTTGAGATGCGCACACCCACATACCTTAGACGCAAATCACTCGAAAGTGACTCTGGATGCATAAAAAATGTATGCATAATAGAGTTTATTTATGCGGTAGGCCCCAGTCAACAAAACTATGTTCAACATCTTCCTTTTTGTTAGAAATTGGCACCTTTTTGGTCCATTTCCACCCAAATACAGACCTAAATCCCTTTAAAAATGGTCAAAATGGGTGATTTTGGGTGGTCCCAAAACTCAGTTTTTTATTGATCAGAACTCAAAAATAATGCCTTTTTTGAACTCCTGAGGCCATTTTAGGTCGATATAGGGTGTTTGGAAACACTTTGAAAAAAGTTGATTTGGGGGGGGGTATATCCAAGTAGCGCCGAATTTTTTTTCTAAATAAGTTTTTTATACTGATTTTTGGATTTTTTAATTTTTTTTTATCAGAATGAGAAATCAAAAAATTCGAGAAATAAAAATCGGGTAAATACCTGGTTTGTACCCGGTATCTACCTAGATTACCACATGGTTGCGGCCCAAGTTTCAAGGGGAAGGACAAAGCTAAAATCGGACTTTCCACATCACACAGTGCAGTCCTGCTATAGTGCGACCCTAATACAGTCTACTCTCTCAAGAACGCACGCACAAAAAGTTCGTTCCCGCCTAAGGTCCTGAACTTTTTTACCCTTGATTTTGAAACCTGTTGCCAATCGTCTTCGATCATCCTAGTCGCAAATATCGCAAGGATTCTACTTTTGCCAATGATTATTGTGTATGAGGAGAGCTTTGCCGAAAAGACCATTGGATACACGATTCAACGTCACCCCTTTCTCAAATAGGGTGACGTTAAATCGATTACTCACGGGTCTTTCTGGCACGACTTTTGATATTCACGATAAACGATCGGCAAAATTAGAATCCTTGCTACATTTGCGACTGGAATAATCGAAGACAACTGGCAAAAGATTTCAAAAATTAGGGTAAAAAAGTGTCGGACCCTAGGTGGGAACGAACTTTTACTGTTCTACTGTTATTAACAGAGTCGACTGTATAGTGCGAGTCCTAAACTAGCTCGACTGGCTGCTATTCCCCTCAGTCGCACTACATCGGCAATTCACTGTTTATAAAATTTACTAGATGCTTAGAAAAACAGAATTTCGAGAAAATGCCAGGAAAAAAATTATGGTCGTTGGAAATTGGCCGAATTTCTGGCCTCAACTTGCACTCTGGTCATTGACCAAAGTGATTTTGCTTATAAAGGCCAAATTATTTTGTCTATCATTCCTGTTATTTTACGCCAATAAATTGAGGGTTAAAAATCTTTAATAGTTACAGAATCCAAAAAAGTTGTTATATAAAAAAATATGACAAATTTTATTTGACCTAAAATAAGCCTTTTTATCCAATTATTTTGTGTTTTTAGTTTTTGTGTGCCTGCAATACGGCTATCTGGAATTTGCCAATCCTCATTCCTTGGTGACAGCTCTGGCTTGGCAACATCCAGTGCTTGGTTGCTACACCTTGCAAAAGCCAGAGTCTATTCCAAACTTGGGCCTTTCCTCAGGGTTGAAAATTGTTTCGGACAATCAGAGTGATCAGCAGGGTAGCAATACTAAATTCTGCTTTTTAATTTAAATCATCTTTTTCGGGCTTAGGCACATGCTTGCTCCATACATCAACTGTAGTTGGTCTTGGGATTGTTATGTTTCTCAGGTAAATCTTGAATTATTTTCAGGCTGAATAGGTGGTTTCCTGGTTTTTACCTGTGGATACAGAGGTGAAAAAAGACCATCGCATCGGATATCTAGTTTGCCTAGTGCCATTATCACACAAGGGAGCGACCCTGACTGTGACCTGGGGGAACTTCGACGACAAATTTTTTTCTCCGCATTCTTGTACAGCGTGCTCAAGTTCCTGACCAATCTGGCTTCCCAGCTCTGAAAATCGACAAAATGTGGTAGAAGGGTCACTCAAAGTTCAAAAAACACCTCCATAGCCACATCATGGTTTTCATAGCTGGGCCATGCAGCATTCCTAAATTTTTTGCTAGTTTTTAGAGGTGGGGAGCTAGATTCACACGAGATTTGCGCAAGTTCTACAAGAATTTTTGAAAAACGCAGGTCATAGTCAGGGTCCCTCCCTTGTCAGGTTCAATACCCACCGGCAGCAAGATCGATTTTTTGAATGTTCGATTTTTAGAGTTAATTTTTTTGTTACAAAAATACTTTTCTCCCAAATTTAGCCAAACTACAATAGAACTAGGCACATTCAATTTTTTACCAATAATGATGTAATACAGGGTGTCCAAGGAATTGGACCGATAAAAGTAATCTAAATTTTTTCATAGAACGCGTTTCATGAAATTTAGTTTTTGCAGGTTGTCTTGGAATTTTGTGGCATTATTTTGCAAAAAAATAGATCGGAAAAAAATTGATTTGCCTTGGTACCCCCTGTCGTCCAAAATACCGAAAAAAGGAAAAATCGGTATTTTCGGACTACAAGGGGTACCGACTCGGTAATTTTCATTGGTCGAATTTCTTGAGACACCCTGTATTTCCCTATAATATTTATGCCATTTGTGAATTTGCTTCGCGGGACCAAAATCATATCTTAGGTCTCAAAAAAATTTGGATAACTTAGTTCTCCAAGGCTAAATTTCTTGCGACAAGAGTATTTTTTGGCAAAAAACAGCAAAGATTGTTAAAATTTTCATCTTGCTTTCAGGTTTTTGCTTGATCCTGGTCCTTGGCCCGAACTGCGTTTTGTTGACCAGGTAACATTAAACATTACATGGTCCCTTATCACAAGTCAAGCTTTCAGTTGGTTCAAATAGATCAGATAGTAGCCGAAGACCACTTTGAACACTTCAAATACATTGACTGGGTGCGTGACTCCAACTTTCCACATGAAATCCGTGGCATGCCCAGACCACCTGTAGGAATTATTTTTCACGAAAGTTTCATCCACTTGAATATGGATATGTTAGTCCAATCTTTTTACCATCTCAAACCACCCCAGTACACTCAAACCTCGATTTAACGACCCCCACCTCAAGTTCGTTCCCACCTAGGGCCCGACACTTTTTTAGCCTGACTTTTTTAATTTTTAGCCATTTCTGTTTTGACAGTCTGGTCGCTACTATCGCAAGGATTCCGATTTTGCCAATCTTTTTTCGAAAAATTAAAATTTTCGCTTTTTAAAAAGCGAAACCTCGATTTATCGATCCCCTTTTTGAAAATTGGAGGGTCGTTAAATCAAAGTGTTGATTTTTTGAAAGCAAAAACTTCAGGTTTCCGAAAAAAGATCGACGAAATCGGAGTCTTTTCAATACTGTGGAAACAGAATACACAACATGCTTTTAAAATCAGTATAAAATAAGTGTTGGACCCTAGGTGGGAACGAACTTGAGGTGGGGGTCGTTAAATCGAGGTTTGACTCTACACAAAAGGTCTTCAGGATTTCGAATTTTTGTTCAAAATTTCAAGAAGTTAACTCAATTTTGTCTAAAAACACCCTAATAGTTGAATCCGTGATTATTGACAGTCTTATCTCAGCAGCCAGACCACCTTTTGAAATTTTGCCAGCAGTGGTGTACTTAAGATACTTGTTAGGGTTAAGCTAATCCCAAAAGTTGAGTTTATGGCTATTTCTGGTCATATCTCAGCAGCTAGACCACTTTTTTAATTTTGATACTATTTTCTTGCGTTTTGATACTAAATTCAGATTCCTGACAGCATTTTGGACACGGAAGTACCTTAAAATATATATTTTAGTTCAAAATCTGGCTTTTTTCTTTGTTTTGGTAAAAGTAGCTGGATGACCATTTTTAGCCGATGGCCTGGTCGCCCGACCTGGTTGCTTTCATGGTCCTACTGTTCTTCTGCATTATCGGAAGTGTAATTGGCCATCATCTGTTCACCAACAATAAGAATTATGGGAGGATGGGCGGCAAGGTCAAGCAAATGTATCCTTACGCTTTCAAGAAACTTTAGTTTTGCAAATATTTTATGACATTTTTGTGCTCCAGTCATAATGCTGATCTCTACTTGTTTTTTTATGTTTTGGATTGCTGATCTCTGCCGATGGCCTGGTCGTCAGAAAAAAAACCATGAGGTGGAAAGTACTATGATTTTTTTAGAACTAAAGTCAAAAAAATACAAAAGTTTGGAGGCGTTTCATGTATTTCTGAAAAAGGTGTGGCGCCCTAGTTGGGATCGAACTTGCGAGCCTTTTTACACTCTATGCATTCGGTTGCCATAAATTTATTGCTAAATCAAGCTATGCCACATTATTGTTTCAAGATCTCAGTCACTTTTACTATGCCCATACTCAATTTACCAAAATAAATAAATGCAATAAAACTAGTTGTACAAACACCAAAGTTACAAATAATCATTAAAGGCCAGAAAAGTAATTTAGATAAATTTTCTAAAGCTAATGCAAACACATAACCGAGCATATAACGGATTCTGGGGAACCCCCTATTGGATCCCCACTTCTTGCGTCACCAGCTTATGTATATTTGAAGAGTGACCAGGAGCAGTCTCCCAGGGAATTGCCAACTAGAATTTCTCAGCCAAAAGCGTGATTTCAACTAGCTGGTATGGTTTTCAGCATAAGCAAACAAACTATCAGAGACTCAACTTCCAACTATTCCCAGAACTTCCTAAAGTGGTCTGGCACCCCTTACGTCAAGTAATCAAGAAGTTGGTGCCAAAATGCCAAATATTTTGAGTACTTTGACTGGAATTTGTCAAGGCCTTTCAAAACAGCGAAAAATGGGCAGTAGCTGACTTTAATTTGGATTTCATGTTCGTCAGGCCAAAATTTTGATGGAATTTATTTTGGAAATATTTTTTCCTGGCTTAATTGATGCTTTTTCTGTAGGTGGAAGTTCTTGGCTATCAAGCTACTTTCCGAAAATTAGAAACTGTGTTAAAACGCATAAAAGTGTTCTCCGATAAACGAAAGAGTAATAATTTCTCTGACCATCTGGATGGTGCTCAAACCCAGCATCTTGTTGAAGAGGAGACTTTATAAAACGTAGGTATTGGCGACTACCCTATCTCTGACCCCTCTGCATTTGAGCGAGAAAATCTTTCGCCTTTTACTAAAGATTTCCGTGCAGAGGGTGCTTATGAGTAAGCAATTTTTGGAGGCCTCTCCCGCAAGGGAGGGGCTAAAGTGAGATTAGAGGCAAGAAAAGGGTTACACGTTGACTTTGGAAAGGTATAACCAGGTTTTCAATTTGTAATTTGGTTTTTTCCAGACAAAAATTTTTTGCTTCGAAGAGAGAATTTTTATAGAAGAATTATGCATTTAAATAGTGTCAAACCTAAGCCTCAATTAACTCGAGCAATAATGATTAAAAGAGAAACGAATGTAGATCATAAGGGAGATTCTCGCCGCCGATGGGAATATTTTTAAAGGCGGGTAGAAGTTAATTTAAACAAGAATTAATTTAACACAATTTTGGAGAAGTGGAGGAAAAATTGTACCGCCAGTGGGAATCGAACCGACGACCGACTTTCGCAGTCCGCCACCGCTCCACCACCAGTGATGTAAATGGCACTGGTGCCGAAATTTTAGAGGTCGGTGCCCCGTCCGGTGCCCGGTGCCATAATTTTGGAGGTCGGTGCCAAACCGGTGCCGCACCAGCAAGTGGTATGTATCATACCCGGCAACAGCTAACTAAGTTTTAATTTGCCTCGAAACAGCACAATAATGTCGATAACATTGTTCATATTTGCAATTTATCTGAAAAAATTCAAAATTAAATCGATAATTTTTTTAACATATATAAAAAAATCGGTACGTGACACAATATCCTCGCGGCCACAATATCCTCGGATCCCCTCTCGGTGCACATCTTTTTACATATTCTCCAGTTTGGTTTTAAAATGATCCTCATATTCATGGCCGCTAAACAAATCTATCGGTTAAGGGTTTCAAAATTGTTTTAGCTAAGCTAGTGCAAAACTTAGATAAAATCTTAAACTTGTCATTTTACTGTTTGTATCTGATGTTATGAGTTATGAGCAGTGATGTAAAAGCACCGGTGCGGGCACCGGTGCCGGTGCCAAGTTTTTGCTGGCACGGTGCTGGTGCCGGTGCCCAATTTCATCGAAAAAGCACCGGCACCGGTGCCGCACCGGTGCCGGTGCCAATTTTTTCGCTGGCACCGCTGCCTATTTTTAACAAAAATTCGAATATTTTTTTCAATTTCAGTAAAACATGAAGTGCAGATGCCACTTTTTGCTCGAGTAAAGGAGGGACATTTCATGTATGCACCGCCCTAGGTCATAGGTTCGACTACCACGGCTGCATACCTTATTTTTTTTCTCCTTTATTCACAAGTTTAGTGTCAAAATGTAGCCAAGGTTATGGGCTTTCATTTGAGCTATTATACAGATGAAAAATTAGTATAAAGTGTTAGCTAAAAATTCAAAAAACATTGAACCATGTCCAATTCGATGAAATCCTAAATATGACTATACCAGTACTTTTCGATAGTATTCTGGAACTGATGTTTTTTCCCAATTTTTATTTACACACTCATTTGCAACCTTACACTCAAAATGTAGCCCGGCTACTTGCCGTCATTTTCAGCATACGTTGTATGAAACAATGTAAATTGAAATCTCAAAAAATGTCAGTTTCTAATTAATACTGAAATCCTACCTCTCAATAGTACTTATTTCTTCCCTGGTCAAACATTTGCTAGCTACCTTGCTTTTCTGAAGTGATTTTGGTGTGAAAAAATTTCTATCTTGTTCCCCATGAAATTCTGACTCTAGAAAGTCACTAAAAGCGTTGATAAATAAATAGAATTGGTGGAGGCTCAGGCTATATGAGACTAAGTACGCATCATTTTTGCTGGTTTCCTTTGATTTTGATGGTCATTTGCTTTAAATCGCAAAATTGAGGCAGTTGCTAACAGCGAAGCAGTGCTGGAAATGATCGAAATCGATTGCACGATAGTTTTTGACTCTAGATGTCACTAAACTTAGTAAAAAAAAAAAATGTGCACCTAGCGGATAAGAACAGTCGATTTTGGGCGATGCGTATATGAAGTGTTTGAAACAACAAAACTCATTCCCGTTGAAAATTAAACTTTTTACTTGAAAAATGTACTGAATGTGATAGGCACCGGTGCCGGTGCAAATGTTCAGCCAGGTGCCGGCACCGGTGCCGGTGCCCCATTTAAGGCCCGGTGCGGCACCGGTGCCGGTGCCGACACCAGGCACCGGTGCCGGTGCGGTGCCGGTGCCAAAATTTACATTTTTACATCACTGGTTATGAATAGGGACCCAAATTCTATGCACTAAAAAATGCGAAATATGCGCATAAAATATGCACTAAAATGCTTAAATATGCGCTAAAAACGTAAAATATGCAGTATAATATTTTCGAACTAAATCTCTCACAAAACCATAGGTTGAAGTATATTATAGCAAGTCTTCCAAAAATAGGTTTTCACTGCTTTTCGTGTGTTTTAGGGCTTGAACCGTGTAGAAAACACGTTTTTAGGTGGGGGCTCGGCACTTTTTGGAAAAATATTTTTTTTGGACATATTTTTACTTTTTGCCTCGGGGACCAAGGCGAATTTTTTACTTTAGGTTTTTTTATTTCAAGCTTTTTAATTGTTCAGCAGCTCCAAAGATGCTAAATATTTTTCGCCTTTTTATTTATGTGGCAATGTTACAATCAGCGTTACAAAGCAAAAAAGGGCTAAAGTACAGTATATGTCATAGCCGGAAATCTTCACAAGTAGAGTCTTTTTTGCCACGGCTCAGGTGAAAAGCATGGTAAGACAGCCACAAAATGCAATTATTATCATTTCGCCATAAAAGTGGCTCTTTTATTCCCTTTCAATACAGCCCTTATTCTCTTTGAAATTCTAAAGGCGTAAATTTAAATTTTCGAAATCTTGGCTAAAAAACCATGATACCCCCCCCCTGTGGATTGAAAATTTTAATGGCCTTCCGGGCCTTAAAAACGCGTTTTCTGTAGGTTTTAGTGCTAATTGGAATGACCTCTCGCACGGTACCTGAATTTCATATGTGCAAAAAAAAATTGTTTAGAAATAAAACACCTCCTTGTTGCAAGCATGGCGATAAACTGTTTTGTTCTGGACCGTATAAATGCCATCTGGAAACTCAGACATCCATTGATTTAAACATGCAATACGAAATTTGGCTTGCTTTGGCCTCTTTTGAACAAAAAATCAAAAAAATCACCGTTGTTTTTAACAATATGCGTGTAAATATGCGCTAAAATCGCAAAATATGCAAAATATGCACTAAAAACGGAAAATATGCAAAACATGCTGCATAAAAGTACGAAAAAAGTGCCCAAACAGGGCTAAAAGTGCGTTTTTCGTGCATAACTCTCGCTTGCATATCCGCAGAAAAATATGCATTTGCATAGAATTTGGGTCCCTAGTTATGAGAAGTCTCGCTTATGGGCATCTTAAGAGTTCATCTCTGGTCCTTAACCAAGAAACTTTTGTCTTAGTATCTGTATCACACCTTTAACAAGGGAACCTCACATAGTGTATATACCATTAGATAAAAATTTGTTATAGGAATTTTTAATTTTCATATGATTAAAGTGAGTTTATTCGCAAAGAAGATCATAACAATAAACAAGCAGAACAATTAAAACGTTTCAGAGGTCCATAACAAAGCTGTGGGCTAATCCTCTGAGACATTCAATAAGACTTTTTTGTGGACTGAATGAGCGAACTAAATTTAGAATCCCCTTAATACTTCTTTCTCTTTACTGGCGCTGGCTGTCCCATAGTGCACTGCTCGTAGGAATGATCATAGAGCTTCTGAACTTTCTTCAGCTGTGAAAGGAAAGGCCCGATAGATGTATGATCGACAAAAAAGAGTCTGTAGTCGGCAGTGAGTAGCTCCCGCAAAATTATTCATTCTGTCTTGCTCTTCCTCAGTTCTAGGGTACAGTCCACCTCGTTAAACCGGCACCCCCTCAAGTTCGTTCCCACCTAGGTCCGACACTTTTTTTACCTCGATTTTTAAAGCCTTTTGCCAGTTGTCTTCGGCCAGTCTAGTCCAAAATATCGCAAGGATTTAGATTTTGCCGATCGTTTTTAAAAATCTGCACAGTTATGCCGTAAAGACCCGCGGGTAGCAAATCGACCCGCGGGTAGCAAACCGATAGCAAATCGAGGTAAAAAAGTGTCGGACCTTAGGTGGGAACGAACTTGAAGGGGTGCCGGCGGGTACTCGATAAACCGGCACCCATTTTTGAAAGAGGGGTGCCGGTTTATCGAGTACCCGCGGGTCTTTACGGCATAACTGTGCAGATTTTTAAAAACGATCGGCAAAATCTAAATCCTTGCGATATTTTGGACTAGACTGGCCGAAGACAACTGGCAAAAGGCTTTAAAAATCGAGGTAAAAAAAGTGTCGGACCCTACGTGGGAACGAACTTGAGGGGGGTGCCGGTTTAACGAGGGTGGACTGTAGCACGTTCACAGCTGGACTGGATAAAGAGGCGATCGAGCTAGAGTTCCTAAAATAACCAAGACATTACTTGGAAGCACGCAAAAATTCCAATCGCTCAGCTTTGTCTTTGCCTTTTACAGACTTGACCAGAGTTATGCGATTCTTTAATAAAAGTTACAACCAATATTCGAATGCTTTAATTACAAACCTGTATAAGCCGTTCGTAATAAGTAATTGGACCGAAAACTCTAGCAGCAGCAAATTGGTCATCACCTTGGAGACCACCTTCTTCGCGCTCGATCTGGATGAGCATTCGTCGCACAAAAGCTGATCGATTTTCCATTTTAACTTAACGAAAAGGTATCACACATGCTATACAGCCAAAAGCAAAAATAAATAAAAAAAACACTAGAGAATAAAACTAATGATCTGCAAGTATATTGTGGCCCCAAGGATATTGTGGCCCAAGGATATTGTGGCCCAAGGATATTGTGCCCCGAGGATATTGTGGCCCCGAGGATATTGTGGCCCGAGGATATTGTGGCGCGAGGATATTGTATCCGTGTCCGTAAAAAAATGTCTGGTGCAACACTGGCACCGGCCGCACCGGCTCCGGCACCGCCGATGCCCGGTGCGGTGCCGGGGCCGAAATTACAAAATTTACAGCACCGTCCACCACTAGGCCACCAATACTACTTATTAGTCGAATTGTTTTTGATTACTTATTCCACCCAGGGTACTCAACCAAAACTTATCTCAAATAATTCTTTTTTAAATTGACCTGGTACCCGCCTTTCGAAATATTCCCATGGGGGCGAGCATGCCCCTTTAAACGAATGTACATCATCATAATTTCACTAATTGGTGTTAGTGCTACTTCTATTTTTTCACTACTTCCATTTTTTAGTGACTTAGGGCGTATTCAAGTACCCTTTTCTGGTGGCTTACGTTGGTCCCCAAGTCAAAAAAGCAGATTTTGGTCAAATTTTTTTTTAAAAAAAATCGATTTTTTATGTGGGAAAGAGTCAAATTTATTTTATGTCCCGTCCGACCAGAGAATTTTAGCTTGAAATTCGGGACGGGACGTTCCGTCCCGCCCGACGCAAATTTGGCCATTTTTCCGTCCAGGATCCCCGTCCCGGAAAATTTTCCGAACCTGTCAGTCCCGGCTTCCGATCCCGGAATTTTTTCGTCCCGTCCTATCCGAAATAGACCATTTGCCATCTCTTATCGAGAGAAACCATACGTATCCGCACGTGCGTACCCATTTGTTTACTGAAATGTAGGTGTGCTGTGAGCACGGGTCCGCATCTGCATACCGTATAACCTCTATTAAACGGGCACCTCTACAGTTAACGTTTTTCAAATTTGCTTTGCTTTTTTAACCCCAATATTGTTTATTTTTCGAAACGGACGACCACTCATTTTGTAGAGCTTCACAAACTCTACAAAATGAGTGGTCGTCCGTTTCGAAAAATAAACAATATTGGGGTTAAAAAAGCAAAGCAAATTTGAAAAACGTTAACTGTAGGGGTGCCCGTTTAATAGAGGTTATACGGTACATAGTTTTGTTTTATTGCTAAGTTTAATACCTTAATCACTGTGCTTAAAATTGAAGTAGGACAGACAATAGTGGTTAGGAAGGCAGGATGGCTAACATATTTCGAGATGCACTACAGGGTGTCCCAGAAAAAAAACCACTGCGTTTTTAAAGCACCAAAGGACCAATTTCTATTTATTTTTTGTTTCTGAACCATATGTCAACTTGCAGCCTGTTAATTCCCACGCGAACTGTGTATTAGCATTATCAAGGTGATTTATGTAAAAAAGGTATATTGACAAAACAAAGAAAAAATCCAGTTTAGTATTTTTGCTAAAAAAAAGCAAGCATGTCAATTATCCGAAAACGTAGTTGATCTTTAACTATGAGAAATAACGTGTGTTGAGGCCGTTCTTATGGCAAACAGAATGCAGCATTTAAAAGAGCAGGAAAAGCTGCACAGAAACATGCTTCAAAGAAAAATGACCACGCGGTTCAATTGGTGCATGGATTACCCAGTAGAACTGAGGTTGGTTCATAGAAGAAAATTTAAAATGATAGAAGTCCTTCACAAGACGGAAATATTACTACCCACGTACCACTACCTACCTGAGTACAACAAAACCGGGTGGTCGTCCAGTTGGATCAAATTTTTTTTTTACGTTTTTCATCTTCCAAAACCTGTTTTTCTGGACGAGCTCAGGCATTCTGAAGATGGTTTGATAATAGTGAAATAAGGTTTTGCATTGTATTTTCTGAGTATTGGGATACAATTGATTTTACAAAAATTAGATTTTACCTATACTCAAAAAATACTCGAAAAAACGGCGTTTTACAATTAACAAGCCATCTTCAGCATGTCCGAATTAGTCCAGAAAATGGGTTTTGGAGCCTGAAAAACTAAAAAAGCATTGATCCAAGTGGATGACCACTTGGTTTGGTTGGTGTATGGATTATTCATCAGTAGGGACCCAAATTCTATGCAAATGCATATTTTTCTGCGGATATGCAAGCGAGAGTTATGCACGAAAAACGCACTTTTAGCCCTGTTTGGGCACTTTTTTCGTACTTTTATGCAGCATGTTTTGCATATTTTCCGTTTTTAGTGCATATTTTGCATATTTTGCGATTTTAGCGCATATTTACACGCATATTGTAAAAACAACGGTGATTTTTTTGATTTTTTGTTCAAAAGAGGCCAAAGCAAGCCAAATTTCGTATTGCATGTTTAAATCAATGGATGTCTGAGTTTCCAGATGGCATTTATACGGTCCAGAACAAAACAGTTTATCGCCATGCTTGCAACAAGGAGGTGTTTTTATTTCTAAACAATTTTTTTTGCACATATGAAATTCAGGTACCGTGCGAGAGGTCATTCCAATTAGCACTAAAAACCTACAGAAAACGCGTTTTTAAGGCCCGGAAGGCCATTAAAATTTTCAATCCACAGGGGGGGGTATCATGGTTTTTTAGCCAAGATTTCGAAAATTTAAATTTACGCCTTTAGAATTTCAAGAGAATAAGGGCTGTATTGAAAGGGAATAAAAGAGCCACTTTTATGGCGAAATGATAATAATTGCATTTTGTGGCTGTCTTACCATGCTTTTCACCTGAGCCGTGGCAAAAAAAGACTCTACTTGTGAAGATTTCCGGCTATGACATATACTGTACTTTAGCCCTTTTTTGCTTTGTAACGCTGATTGTAACATTGCCACATAAATAAAAAGGCGAAAAATATTTAGCATCTTTGGAGCTGCTGAACAATTAAAAAGCTTGAAATAAAAAAACCTAAAGTAAAAAATTCGCCTTGGTCCCCCGAGGCAAAAAGTAAAAATATGTCCAAAAAAATATTTTTCCAAAAAGTGCCGAGCCCCCACCTAAAAACGTGTTTTCTACACGGTTCAAGCCCTAAAACACACGAAAAAGCAGTGAAAACCTATTTTTGGAAGGACTTGCTATAATATACTTCAACCTATGTTTTTGTGAGAGATTTAGTTCGAAAATATTATACTGCATATTTTACGTTTTTAGCGCATATTTAAGCATTTTTAGTGCATATTTTATGCGCATATTTCGCATTTTTTTAGTGCATAGAATTTGGGTCCCTATTCATCAGGGCTAGGGCTGGATTATCAAAAACATATTAAATAAATATAGTTCTTCACAAGACAATAAAGATTTATTTGAAATATACAAGGTCGATGAATTTGGTGCCGCCCCTAAGGCCCTACATTTAAAACCGCTACATTTAATGTTCAGCGTATGAGGCAAAGCCATCAAATAACAGACATATAAATGTAAAGGCTAAAATACCGTATAACCTCTATTAATTAGGGGCTTGAGTTCAGAATCCCCCCCCCCCCACGGGACTGATCAGTGGAGGAGATAACTTCATATTCGTGTTTCTCGACCCCGATTTCATGAGAAAGCCGCGCGTTTTTTTGGTTCTGAGAAAAAAAAATTTTTCGAACCACAAGGGGGGGGGTATCATGGTTTTTTAGTCAAAATTTGAAAAATTTAAATTGGCGCCTTTTGAATTTTAAAGGGATTAAGGGCTGTATTGGGAGGGGAAGGGAATAAATAGGCCACTAATCACACAGGCCCAGTAACAAGAAGATGTTGAACATAGTTTTGAGTACTTGGGCCTACCGCATAAATAAAATATGGAATGTATGCCTTTTCATGCATCCAGAGTCACTTTCTAGTAATTTGTGTCTAAGGTAAGCGTGTGCGCCAGGGCTGTACCGGATATCCGATATCCGACATCCGATATCCGATATCCGGCACTTTTTGACATCCGACATCCGATATCCGATATCCGATATCCGGTATCCGATATCCGAAAAAATGGCCAATTTTCGGAAAAAAATTTTTAAAACTTTTTTGAAATTTAGAAAAATTTTCAATTTTTTTTTCAAAATTTCATCAAAAATATCCGAAATCCGATATCCGATAACCGATATCCGGCACTTTTTTATATCCGTTATCCGATATCCGATCCGATATTTTTTGGTATCCGGTACAGCCCTGGTGTGCGCGCATCTCTAACTCTCAAGCTCCCAAGCCCCCTGCGCCCGCGAAGGGGGCTTGAGAGCTTGAGAGTTAGAGATGCGCGCACACACTTACCTTAGACATGATTCTGAGAAGTATTCTTGACCATAAAATGCATATAGAGTCTTTTTTGACACGGTCCAGTTGAAAAACATGGTGAGGCAGGCGAAGAATACAAAAATTTTGAATTTTTAACGTTCTGCCATAAAAGTGGCCCCTTTTATTTCCTTCCGCTCCCAATACAGCCCTTATTCCCGTTAAAATTCAAAAGGCGCCAATTTAAATTTTTCAATTCGATTCGATGCGATTCGTCACTGCAACCTAATTAGGCACCCCCTAATTCAAAAAACGTGTTCGTGGCATTGTTTTTTTGACCCACTGTTTGGTCACTTCTCTCAGGCAAGTTACCAACAACTTTATAGCTCAACTCACTAGCTACAAAATGAGTGGTAACTTGCCTCAGAGAACTTTCAAAAAAATTGGTGAAAAACACAATGCCCCAAACACGATTTGAACGAGGGGGGTGCCTAATTAATAGATGTTATACGGTAATGTAGTTTTCTCCCTTTTTTCTTCCTTCGTAGTGAGTCCTGCTTGAAATTTAATTCCCTGTGACTTTTCATTCACATGTCTTGCCTTGAAAACCTCTGTCCTTAGGTGTCGCATCCTCAAATGTCGAGCCTTAAACATCGCGTCCCCAAATGCCGGGGACAAAAATTTCAAAGTGCTGATTAGCAGAAGTGTGATATTAGATAAAATTTCTCATATAACTTTAGAAACTCGAAATAATGTGAAATGTATTGTCAACGTCTTTCTGACCAAAGCTGCACGGGCATTTTTTCAGGCATTTTTCCTCGAATTTATGCAAGTTTATGTTTTAATGTGACATTGTTTAGTCAATTTCCACAGCACTACAAGATAGGCTATGAGAGCCGGAGTTGTTATTTGATAGAATTTTCGGGCGCCAGCCCGACGCTCACAAATTTTGTCAAATAAACACCCGGCGCTCATAGCCTGTCTTGTAGTGCTGTGCAAATTGACTAAACAAGGTCTTATTTGAAACATAAACTTGTCATAAATTCGAGAAAAAATGACCGGCGCCAGTCGGCGCCAAAATTGCGCCGTGCAGCTATGTTTCTGATAGCTGGATCAAAGCCCTTTTTGTTCACTTGCAATAAAAGCTCGTTTCTAAACAACGTCTATTAAAAAACCCTGTCCTGTTGCATTAAATACATCTTTGAGGTATTTTCAAAAGCCTTGTTAGAGTGCTGAGAATTCCAATTGTTTGTCATCGTACATATGGTGTATGTCGCCATTTTTCAGAGTTGAAGCATCTCGTAATGCAATCATTTGAAGAGCTTGTGCGTCAACTGGAGAAGTTGAAGAATGACCTTCTACTCTTGAGACAGACGAAGTATTCTATCTACTTCAAGTACTTGACGTAAGCTTTCTGAAATTTTTAAGTGTCTTGCTACATTTGATTTTGCATAATTCTTGAATTTTTCCTGTTGTAGCAATGCGCAAGAATAAATTGAATCACACTCAGATGGTGGCCATATTTGAGAAAGTTTGCTTAGACAAGGTCGGTAAAGAGTTGTCTTTCGTCTTCCCGTATACGAACGATGATTTGCGCTATAGTAAGGGTGGTAAGTCTTTAGATTGAAACCGCGAGACGTGAAGTATTGTAAATTTTCTTAAGAGGCCTGCACTCTCTTCAGAAAGATGGTTGGTGACTACGTCAAAAGAGCGGTAAGTCTTTTTAAGTACACAATCTGCATGTTTTTGCTGACCAAACCTAAAGATACAGATGAATAGTGGGGGCATCACTCTATTCATCATCTACCTGTCATCGATTTTCTGCAGATAAGATAGTTTCAACAGCTTCCCACTACTGCATAACCTTTTTTGGTGACCAAATCCATTGAATATGAGTGGTGCTGGCTTTATTGCCTCTTCTCACTTTCCAGCCCTGGAAGTTTTGTGCGATGTTTTACATTTTCTCAACCTAAAAGATTGCGTGAAACTCACCTGCACAGCAAAGGTCTTTACGACTTTTGCTATATCCCGTGGAACTCGGCTCTATACTGCAGTTTGCTTTTTGCACAATTTTTCATCAATTTTTTTGAACATTTCGTTATTTAGCAGCAGAAGCTTGAAAATTGTCGTGATCTCCAGAAGAAGAAGAAGTTGTACACTCACATTTTGTCTTACCATGGTGATGATCTTCCGGAAGATGAGGTGGCCAACATGCAGGAGTACCAAAGTAAGCATGCTGTCGTGGACAAGGTAAGCCAAAAATAAAATTTCGGAATCTAGACCGTGTCTATTTGTGCGCTAATATTCTAATTGGATACTACAGTTAACACAAATTCTTTCCAGGAAATTCAAGAAATGCTTGACAAGTGGAATGATCGCGAGTATATCTAAGTCCTCTCGCTTTTTAGTGTTCATTGTTGCTGATGTTGTCAAAGAATAAATCTGTCAAGGGTAGTCGTTCTTAGTTGTCAAAAATAGCTTATCTAGCCTTTTTCGGATGAGTTGCTATTGCTATATGGATGCTGAAACTAGGACTTTTTTCAGAATAATTTACACGAATGTTTTGATTTTGAGCTGAGAATTTTAGGGGTGTGCTGATTTCAGGTTGTGTGGTGATTATTAGCTAAGAGTTTGGGTTACAGTGTTTGCGTGTTATTTACCATATCTATAGCTCGTTCAGGAATCTACGTTTAAAGTAGAAATTTCAGGCATTGTAAATACCTTTTGCTCCAGCTCCTACATCGATACATACGCAAAGTAGCTGTTTGGGGCGGGGTTCAAATCATAGTATCGTTGGACCCCCCCCCTATATATCCTTCTCTCAAAAACACCCAAAACTTGTTTTTTCGATGTTTTGGCAACTGAAACGCATAGAAAACATGTTTTTGAGTCGCGGCCAACCAATTTTCAAAAAAAAAATTTTTGACCAAAATTGACGTGCGCGCTTCTCAATGATAAGTCATCTGCGCCCCTTCGAGGCGTTTTTGGTCAGAGTATCTTTTCTGGAAAATTGTCACCAAAATGCCGTTTGTACTGCCAATGTGGATCTGAGTAATCGAAAAGTTAAATAAATAACGAGAATTCAGAAACTTTTGGTGTATAGAATTTTTGTCAATAACCAATACTCGAACTTCAGGTTTATAAGTGTAAAATTCAATAAAAAGATGGGAATGTTCAACAAAATTTTCTATTTCACTTGTATTTTGCCATTAGATTTTTTGTAATTGCAGGCTTCGCAACAAGCACGACCAGCTTGTTGCGAAGCCTGGTCCATTTGGAGTATTGCTTGTAAGTGCATCTGCAATGCGGTTGGGTATATATGGTGTAAATATCGCCATGCACCGATTAGCACCCTGTTGTTGATTCATATCATAGTAGCTTCGGAGTCTCTTATATGTCTTCCTCTCAAAAGCACCCAAAAACATGTTTTGGGTGGCGGCCAACCAATTTTCGAAAAAAAAATTTTGTGACCAATTTTTTTAGACTTTCACTTTGGGAGACCAATATAAGCCACATAGAGAGACCTGAATGTCCTACAGTCGACTCTCTCCATAGTGATCACCCAAAAAGTTTGTTCCCGCCTAGGGTCCGACACTTTTTACCCCAATTTCACTTGTAGGTTGCTTATTAGATTTTCTGTAATTGGAGCACCAGCTTGTTGGAAATCCTGATCCATTCGAAGTATTGCTAATAAGTGCATCTGCAATGCATGGGTATATATGGTGTAAATATCGCCACGCCTAAATTAGCACCTTCCTTTAGAAAGCCTTGTTGCACTCGAGCAAAAGCTCGTTTTTCATCCTTAATGGTACAGACATAAGAAAGCCTAAACAGCGTTTTGCTGGTGCTGTGAATGTGTTTTAAGGGTGCGCGACGTTTCGCTCCCAGGACGTTTCGCTCCCGGGGCCGTTTCGCTCCCGGACCGTTTCGCTACCGGCCGTTTCGCTACCGGCCGTTTCGCTACCGGGCCGTTTCGCTCCCGGGGCCGTTTCGCTCCCAGGACAAAATATGTATCAAAAAATTAAGGGAGAAAAATACATCATTTAATATAAATTTATTTCACCGAAACAACAACAAACATAAACAATTTCATAACAACAATAAAATGCGATAAATGCAATAACATCAAAGATCTATTCACCCATAACAAAATTCAGAGCAATGCCTCTAAGGTAGTCCATCACATTTCTGTTTTCGAAGTCTTCCACCACGGCCAATATGTTCCTAACAGCTTTGACGTATTCGATGCGCTTGCTTTTCGGACGATCCTCACGGAGCCACTTCGCATAAAGCTGGTCACGGCCTTTCTGAATTTCCTTCAAGCAGTCGATGAAGTGCCACAGCGACGGATGACTGACACCGAGTTCTGCATGGATTCTTCGGTTAGCGGCTTCGGCGTAATTGTTCGTACGATGAGATCCATCTAAAGTTCGCTGATAGACTGTCCACAATGCATTCTTGAAAAGCGGTTCTTTGAAAACCAGTCGACGTCCTTGCACGACTTCCTGCCCTCAAATATTAACGCATATTCGTTAGATAATAATAAGATAAAAATACTCACCGACGGAAAAACTTGTTGGAGCAAACGTCGGCCAGACTGCCTTGATCATTTCGAACATCTTTTCATATGTTTGTTGCTGCTTGTTGAGAAGTAGAGCATACATCACGGAAAGACAAAGCCACTGCGTTCAGCCAATATGATGTAGACCTGTAAATTAATAGTAGTTTATCGATAATATGAAATAGCAAACTTGTTGAAACGGCAGAGGAGTTATCGAGAACGTCCATCAGCCAACACGACCTTCATTTGATTTGCCTAATCACGATGACTTTCCGCCCGAATAGCAAAATTCTGTAAATCAAACAATAAAAAACATAATGAATAAGAATAAAAAACCTGTTTTTATCGGCTGAATCACCAAGCAAGAACAATTCATTACTATAACAACCGTAGGCTTCTGGAATAACGAAGTTGATATCTCCTGGCACTCCTGGACAAACCTTTCGAAGTTATCTAAACGTATAGACAGATGTAAATGATGTAAAATATAAAATTATTACCGATACGATTGGCTCAGGTTGTTCATTAACGGCTGGTAACTGATCCTCAACATTTGCCAGTTCTTCCTCGACTTGTTCCACCACGGCTAGCTAATTGACTTCCAGAACGGCTTGCTGTTCGGTATCTTCATCACTTGAATAGCCTTCGATAAGATCTAGCATGCTTCGAGCGTCCATCACTAAAAAAACTTTTAATGTTATAACACAGCAATTATTCTAAAAGCAAAAACGTATCACAAAAAATAAACAAATTATCGGTATTATTTTTCTTCCCGGGAGCGAAACGGCCCGGTAGCGAAACGGCCGGTAGCGAAACGGCCGGGAGCGAAACGGCCCGGGAGCGAAACGGCCCCGGGAGCGAAACGGCCCCGGGAGCGAAACGGCCCCGGGAGCGAAACGTCCTGGGAGCGAAACGTCCTGCTCCCGTGTTTCAAGCCTCAGAGCTATACTTCAATACTCCTTTCATTCAATGCTCTTTTCCCTTTAAAGGGCATGTTCGTGCGTGATGAAACACAATTTTTAAAATAGAAAAGGCGCGAACCAGGCGTGCCAGAGATTTGAAAAAGATTTAAATTTTGTATATGGATTTTGAATTTCGTCAACCCAGCAATTGTGTGTGCAGCGAAAGGCATTAGTACTCAACTTAACCACCATCAATCAGCCGGGTTGGGTCCCGTGTTGAAATTGAGCTGGACCTCTTCGGAGTGTCTCGTGCTCTGAGTTTTGGATTCGCCGAGCCTTTGGTTTGGTTGTTTGTGCGGGTAACTGCTTCCGGTTTATTATCCCTCGATTTCGGTTTTCTGTGGAGTTTTAGATTTGCCTTTGGTTCGGCGTTCTATCTGTGCGTGGCTGCACACTCTGTATAGCGAACAGGGACGAACACGGAACAAGTAATAATCCAATTTTTCATACCAACTCTTCTCGAATTTTCTCGCTCTTTTCTAGATCTGTCAGGTAAACAAGATTTTCGATTTCGGTTACCTGAACCGAAATCGAGGGATAACCAACAGGAAGCAGTTACGTTACATAAACCAACAACCGAACCAAAGGCTCAGCGAATCCAAAACTAAGAGCACGAGACACTCCGAAGAGATCCAGCTCTGCTTCAACCTCGGGACCCGACCGGCTGAATGATGAGGTTAAGTTGAGTACTAATTCCTTTCGCTGCACACACAATTGCTGGGTTTGACGAAATTCAAAATTCATATACAAAATTTAAATCTTTTTCAAATCTCTGGCACGCCTGGTTCGCGCCTTTTCTTTTTTAAAATTGTGTTTCATCACGCACGAACATGCCCCTTTAATGATAACTTGAATGTTGATCTCTTATGTTTTGTTGAGTTTTGCTGTCGATATTTTCCACATAACTCATAAATGCTAAAAGCAATTAAAAAAATTCGGCTGTTTTCGATTCAATGTTCTCAGCATTTCAGTGTTCTCTGAAATGAGTCCGACCTTTTCAAAACCGTATTTCTTTTAATTAGCGCGCCGGTGCGTTTATTTTTTGGATGCCCTCCAGGGGGCGCGTTCATTAGAGGGGCGCGCTTATTTTTTGAACCATCCAAAAAGAAAATCTTGAGTGGTACTCGAAAACCAAACAAACTGTATCGTGAATTCGTATCAACACAAAATCAAACAAATCAATTTAAGAACTTCTGCCGGCGCCCAAAAAACCTTGTTTTTAGCCGTTTTTCGGTGATCTCCGGGCGCCAGCCCGACGCTATTTTGTCAAATAAATTTTGTCAAATAAACACCCCGGCGCTCATAGCCTATCTTGTAGTGCTGTGCAAATTGACTAAACAAGGTCTTATTTAAAACATAAACTTGTCATAAATTAGAGAAAAAATGACCGGCGAAAAACCAAAAAAAAATGGCCGAAATTGCGCCGTGCAGCTATGTTTCTGACAGCTGGATCAAAGCCCTTTTTGTTCACTTGCAATAAAAGCTCTTTTCTAAACAACGTCAATTAAAAAACCCTGTCCTGTTGCATTAAATACATCTTCAAAGTATTTTCAAAAGCCTTGTTAAAGTGCTGAGAATTCCAATTGTTTGTCATCGTACATATGGTGTATGTCGCCATTTTTCAGAGTTGAAGCATCGCGTAATGCAATCATTTGAAGAGCTTGTGCGTGAACTGGAGAAGTTGAAGAATGACCTTTCTATTCTTGAGACAGACGAAGTATTCTATCTACTTCAAGTACTTGACGTAAGCTTTCTGAAATTTTTAAGTGTCTTGCTACATTTGATTTTGCATAATTCTTGAATTTTTCCTGTTGTAGCAATGCGCAAGAAATAAATTGAATCACACTCAGATGGTGGCCATATTTGAGAAAGTTTGCTTAGACAAGGTCGGTAAAGAGTTGTCTTTCGTCTTCCCGTATACGAATGATGATTTGCGCTATAGTAAGGGTGGTGAGTCTTTAGATTGAAACCTTTAGATTGAAACCGCGAGACGTGAAGTATTGTAAATTTTCTTAAGAGGCCTGCACTCTCTTCAGACAGATGGTTGGTGACTACGTCAAAAGAGCGGTAAGTCTTTTTAAGTACACAATCTGCATGTTTTTGCTGACCAAATCTAAAGATACAGATGGATAGTGGGGGCATCACTCTATTCATCATTTACCTGTCATCGATTTTTTGCAGATAAGATAGTTTCAACAGCTTCCCACCACAGCACAACTTTCTTTTGGTGACCAAATCCATTTAATATGAGTGCTGCTGGCCTTATTGCCTCTTCTCACTTTCTAACCCTAGAAGTTTTGTGCGAGGTTTTACATTTTCTCAACCTAAAAGATTGTGTGAAACTCACCTGCACAGCAAAGGTCTTTACGACCTTTACTATATCCCGTGGAACTCGACTCTATTCTGCAGTTTGCTTTTTGCACAATTTTCCATCATTTTTTTCGAACAATTTGTTAGTTTAGCAGCAGAAGCTTGAAAACTGTCGTGATCTCCAGAAGAAGAAGAAGTTGTACTCCCGTCTATTGACTGTTTACCGTGGTGTTGAGCTTCCGGAGGATGAGGTGGCCAACATGCAGGAGTACGAAAATAAACATGCTGTCGTGGACAAGGTAAGCCAAAAATAAAATTTCGGAATCTAGACCGTGTCTATTTGTGCGCTAATATTCTAATTGGATACTACAGTTAACACAAATTCTTTCCAGGAAATTCAAGAAATGCTTGCAAAGTGGAATGATCGCGAGTATATCTAAGTCCTCTCGCTTTTTAGTGTTCATTGTTGCTGATGTTGTCAAAGAATAAATCTGTCAAGGGTAGTCGTTCTTAGTTGTCAAAAATAGCTTATCTAGCCTTTTTCGGATGAGTTGCTATTGCTATATGGATGCTGAAACTACGACTTTTTTCATAATAATTTACACGAGTGTTTTAATTTTGAGCTGAGAATTTTAGAGGTGTGCTGATTTTAGTTTGTGTGTTGATTATTAGCTTAGAGTTTGGGTAACAGTGCTTGCGTATTATTTACCATATTTATAGCTCGTTCAGGAATCCACCGTTGAAGTCGAAATTAAAAAAAAAACGCCTAGGGTCCCACTCTTTATAACCCAATTTCACTTGCGGTTTGCCATTAGATTTTTCGTAATTAGAGGACCAGCTTGTTGGAAATCCTGATCCATTCGAAGTATTGCTTGTAAGTGCATCTGCAATGCATGGGTGTATATGGTGTAAATATCGCCACGCCTCAATTAGCACCCTACTTTCAAAGCCTTGTTGAACTCAAGCAAGAGCTCGTTTCCATTCTTCATGATTTGCTTCAACAGGCGCACTTCTTCTTCTTTGATAGGTCTATCTTGGGCCAGTGGTTTTTGGAGGTGTTCCAGCTAAAAAAAATTTCACGATTTTGGATTTTTTTTCGGTGTCTTCACACGTTTTTGAAATCACTTATCCAACAGGCCGGTTTCCAAAATTCATGAACCCCAATATTGGCCTACTTTTTCAGTTGATTGTTTCTCCTCGTACCTCTCCACCACTGATTCCGACTTTTGTCTCTCCATTAAAAGAAGTTTTGTAGACCAAAGTGAACCGAGTCGCGTTTCTAGTCGTTATAGACACAAGAAAACCTAAACAGCGTTTTTGCTGGTGCTGTGAATGTGTTTCAAGCCTCAGAGCTATACTTCAATACTCTTTTTTTCTAAAAAGTCGCAGGGAATTGAATTTCAAGATGCGAGATGCGCGCACTTAATTGTGCCCGCATCTCTAACCAACCAAGCCCCCTGCGCCCCTGAAGAGGTAAGCGCAGGAGGCTTGAGAGTTAGAGATGCGGGCACAATTAAGTGCGCGCATCTCGCATCTTGAAATTCAATTCCCTGCGACTTTTTATTCACATGTCTTGCCTTGAAAAACTGTTTCCTTAGGTGTCGCATCTTCAAATGTCGAGCCTTAAACATCGCGTCCCCAAATGTCGGGGACAAAAATTTCAAAGTGCTAATTAATAGAAGTGTGATATTCGATGAAATTTACCACATAACTTTAGAAACTCGAAATAATGTGAAATATATTGTCAATGTCTTTCTGACCAAAGCTGCACGGGCGCCGGGCATTTTTTTCTCGAATTTATGACTAGTTCATGTTTTTATTGTGACATTGTTTAGTCAATTTGCATAGCACTACAAGATAGGCTATGAGAGCCGGAGTGTTTTTTTTGAAAGAATTTTTGAGCGCCGGGCCGGCGCCCAAAAAACCTTGTTTTTAGCCGTTTCTCGGTGATTTTCGGGCGCCAGCATGACGCTCACAAATTTTGTCAAATAAACACCCCGGCGCTCATAGCCTGTCTTGTAGTGCTGTGCAAATTGACTAAACAAGGTCTTATTTAAAACATAAACTTGTCATAACTTCGAGAAAAAATGACCGGCGAAAAACGAAAAAATGGCCGAATTTGCACCCGTGCAGCTATGTTTCTGATAGCTGGATCAAAGCCCTTTTTGTTCACTTGCCATATTTGAGAAAGTTTGCTTAGACAAGGTCGGTAAAGAGTTGTCTTTCGTCTTCCCGTATACGAACGATGATTTGCGCTATAGTAAGGGCGGTAAGTCTTCAGATTGAAACCGCGAGACGTGAAGTATTGTAAATTTTCTTAAGAGGCCTGCACTCTTTTCAGAAAGATGGTTGGTGACTACGTCAAAAGAGCGGTAAGTCTTTTTAAGTACACAATCTGTATGTTTTTGCTGACCAAATCTAAAGATACAGATGAATAGTGGGGCATCACTCTATTCATTACTTGTCTGTCATGGATTTTCTGCAGATAAGATAGTTTCTACAGCTTCCCACCACAGCACAACTTTCTTTTGGTGACCAAATCCATTTAATATGAGTGCTGCTGGCCTTATTGCCTCTTCTCACTTTCCAACCCTAGAAGTTTTGTGCGAGGTTTTACATTTTCTCAACCTAAAAGATTGTGTGAAACTCACCTGCACAGCAAAGGTCTTTACGACCTTTGCTATATCCCGTGGAACTCGACTCTATACTGCAGTTTGCTTTTTGCACAATTTTCCATCATTTTTTTTGAACAATTTGTTGGTTTAGCAGCAGAAGCTTGAAAACTGTCGTGATCTCCAGAGAAACAAAGAATTCTATACTCTTATTTTGACTGCTTGTATTGGTGCTGATATTCCGGAAGATGAGGTGGCCAACATGCAGGAGTACCAAAGTAAGCTGGATGCCGTGGAAAAGGTAAGCCAAAAATAAAGTTTTGGAAAATAGACTGTGTCTGGTTGTCTGCTAATTTTCTCATTATACACGACAATTAACACCAATTCTTTTCAGGAAATTCAAGAAATGCTTGACAAGTGGAATGATCATAAGTATATCTAAGTCCTCTCGCTTCTTAGTGTTCATTGTTGCTGATGTTGTCAAAGAATAAATCTGTCAAGGGTAGTCGTTCTTAGTTGTCAAAATTAGCTTATATAGCTTTTTACGGATGAGTTGCTATCGCCCAAGAACTTGTTTTTTCGATGTTTTGGCAACTGAAACGCATAGAAAACATGTTTTTTGGTGGCGGTCAACCGATTTTCGGAAAAATTTTTTTGACCAAAATTTGACTTTTTTCCTTGGGGGACCAAGGTAAGCCACATGGAGAGGGACCCCGATGTCCTATTTATTTATTTTTTAACCCGTTTTGGACTCCAGAGCTTGGCAAAAATAGTCTCTATATGCATTTTATCATCAAGAGTACTTTCCGAAATCATGTCTAAGATAAGTAAGTGCGCGCTTCTCAATTATCAGCCATCTGCGCCCCATTCGAGGCCTTTTTGGTCAAAGTATTTTTTTCTGGAAAATTGTCACCAAAATACCGTTTGTACTGTCGCACGTGCCAATGTGGATCTGAGTAATCGAAAAGTTGAATAAATGACGAGAATTAAATAACGAGAAATTTTTGGTGTATAGAATTTTTGTCAATAACCAATACTCGAGCTCCAGGTTTATAAGTGTAAAATTCAATAAAAAGATGGGAATTTTCAACAAAAATTTCCATTTCGCTTATGGTTTGCCATTAGATTTTTCGTAATTAGAGGACCAGCTTGTTGCGAAGCCTGGTCCATTTGGAGTATTGCTTGTAAGTGCATCTGCAATGCATGGGTATGTATGGTGTAAATATCGCCACGCCTCAATTAGCACCCTACTTTCAAAGCCTTGTTGGACTCAAGCAAGAGCTCGTTTCCATTCTTCATGATTTACTTCAACAGGCACACTTCTTCTTCTTTGATAGGTCTATCTTGGGCCAGTGGTTTTTGGAGGTGTTCCAGCTAAAAAAAATTTCACGATTTTGGATTTTTTTTCGGTGTCTTCACACGTTTTGAAATCACTTATCCAACAGGCCGGTTTCCAAAATTCATGAACCCCAATATTGGCCTACTTTTTCAGTTGATTGTTTCTCCTCGTACCTCTCCACCACTGATTCCGACTTTTGTCTCTCCATTAAAAGAAGTTTTGTAGACCAAGGTGAACCGAGTCGCATTTTTAGTCGGTACAGACATAAGAAAGCCTAAACAGCGTTTTTGCTGGCGCCTTTTCACAGTATTTTACCCATTTTTTCTTGCCTGGTTTATTTTTTATTACGTCTAAATTTCAGCAGGTGCTACCATGGGGAATTTCGGCGCTAGTAGCGAATACCCCCCCCCCCTCCTCTCCCTCCAAGCATCCGACCTTTAAAAATTGCTGAAATTGCTTGACTTCAAGACGAAATGCGGCATCGGAGTCATAAAGAATTTCGCTTCCTTTCTCGTAGACATTTCTCACCTTCGACCTCTGCTAGTGCACGAAGCATCCACGCATTTCAATCTTTGGCCAAATTTTCCAAAAAAACATGCACAGATTCACACTGAGTATTCGTGCGTGAAAGAAGAAAAAACCTTAAAGGCGTTAAATTCTCCTAACTCGAAATCCACGGCGATACTCGTTGGCGAGAGCTTCGGGCGCATTTCCAGTAATTTTTTGAGCACAAATTCATAGGTTGCTTGCTTTCGATCGGTAAGTAGACAGAAAATAACGGGGACAAAAAATGAGTCAGGCGAGCGTAGATGATCCACAAGTTGTCTGGGCTGGATTTTGCGCGATCCAAGTCATTTTTGACTATAAAATTTAGATTCCCGCAAAATTTACTGCAGTATTTCACCGAAAATTTAACTTTGACGGGGTAAATCAATATTTTGACGGGGTAAATCAGTAATTTGACGGGGTAAATGAGTATTTTGATCAAAATTCAAATGTGACGGGGTAAAAAAATAATTTGACGGGGTGAATCAGTAATTTGACGGGTGAAATTAGTTACAGCTAGAGTTGGCATTTTCCCGGGGAAAATTTAATTTCCCGAGAAATTTCCCGGGAAAATTCCCGGGAAAATTCAATTTCTCGAGAAAATTAGGATTTTTTCGGGAATTTTCCCGTTTACCAACCCTAGTTACAGCCAATAAAAATTTAAAAGATAACTTCGCAAGACAAAAATATTAATTTAAATCTGGTGTAGATCAAAAGAGTGTAGATTAAAAGGGGTTATATTTAAAATTGGCCATAGAATACTGAATTTCGGCCATAGAATATTTAATTTTGGCCATAGATATTTTTGGCCATAGATTTCTGAAAATTGGCCATAGATCTCTGAATTTTAGACATACTCGCTCGAAATCATGTTTCAACGACTTTTTAAGATGCTCTTGGACCTGAAACATCCTGAAAAGATGTTTTAAGCGTGTCGATGACACTTTTCCGAGAATTTTTTTTGACCGAAATTTGACTTTTTTTGCTCTGAGTATCTTCTCTCTTTTGTTCCTTTTTTTTCAGCCCTCGGTTTAAAATTTGACTTTTTGCCCTGAGCGACCAATGGTCGGAAAAATTACAGAAATTACGGAAAAGTGTCATCGACACGCTTAAAACATCTTTTCAGGATGTTTCAGGCCAAGAACATCTTAAAAAGTGGTTGAAACATGGTTTCGAGCGAGTATGGCTGAAATTCAGAAATCTATGGCCAATTTTCAGAAATCTATGGCCATTTTTCAAAAATCTATGGCCATTTTTCAATATTCTATAGCCAAAATTAAATACCACCCGATCAAAAGTGTTGTAGATCAAAAGGGTGTAGATCAAAAGGCTAGAGCCGTGAAAAGCACCATATAGTTTGGGTCCACTTTTACATTTTCTCTATTTTAGAACTGGTGAAGCTATTACGAAGCTAGACAAAATGGCTGGTTCAGATGCTCCTCTCCATTGAGTCAATAATCCTACGAGTTTGGAATTGTGTGTTTTTTCATTCATATACATGCATAGGCCTACCCAGGAGAGGGGCTAGCTGGGCTATAGCCCCCAACCGAACCAAACTTGGGCCAGTCGTTTTTGGAGGTATTCCAGCTTTTCAGTGTTCCATCCAGATGTCAGCAAATGGCTCAAGGATCAGCACCTTCATACCAATAAATCAATAAAATTATTCGCAACAACACATATGATATAGCAAGTGGATGCAGTCTATCGGTAATATTTTTTCTGTTGAGTTTATCTAACAAATCTGGTTGCACTACATGTGAGTTTAAAGTTTTTGTTTCCATTAGAAGTGTTAGAAGTTACCAGTCTAGTAGAAAATTCGTGAATTTTTTTTTTCGATTTTTTGAAGTGGAGGTTAATATTAAACTCTGCTGCTTAAATCACACCTTTTAATGGGGTCAATTATGCGGTTCAGCACACTTGCACTCCGCACCCCCACTCTATTGCATTGGTTTTTCAATTTTCATTAAAGCTCATATTGTTTAAAACCATGTGGGGTTTGAAGCATGGTACGCAAAATCGATAAGTTTATCGATTTCGATAAAACGGATTTTAACGTTATGTACTAGATAAAAATCGATAAAATTTTTATCGATTTTTATCGATTTTTTCAGCCTTAGATTTTTCATACTCTTTGGTGCCCCTTTTTATAGCTGTAAGCAATTTTCTATTTTCATCTTAATAGCTTGCGTGGTTGCCCTAAGGAGAGCGATCGGGATTGTTTATTTGAACCATACCCATAGCTCAGTGAATTTTACTAATTTCCTAAAAAGATTTTGGGGTTTTAAAATTTTCCTCTCACCTTAATTTATTTTAAAAATGAAACATTGTTCACCTAAACAAAATTTATTGTCGCAAAACACCTGGACGAACAACAGGACACAAAATAATAGATTTAAACATTATTCAAATTATTCAAAAACAAAGTTCTCATGTGAATCAAAGACGCTATCTCCCAACACCCAAAAAATATTATATAATACGGCGTTTTAGTGTTATCAAGCCATCTTCAGCATCTCCGAATTAGTCCATATAATAGGTTTTGAAACCCGAAAAAATAAAAAAAATTTTGCTCCAAGTGGACGACCACTTGGTTTGGTTGGTTCAGACTAGGGTTGGGTAATTCTGCGGAGCAATACTTTCCGGGTAATTACCGGGTAATTACCGGTAATTACCCGAAAAGCGGAGAAATACTATTTGCTGATACCTAAACCATCTGGAGGGTACCCAAACCACCTGAATGGTACCCAAACCACCTGAATGGTACCCAAATCTTCTGGATAGTACCCAAACCATCCGGATGATACCTAAACCACCTGGATGTTACCTAAACCACCTGGATGGTACCCGAACCACCTGGATAGTATCCGAACCATCTGGATATCACTCAAAACACCTGGAGGATACCTAAACCACCTAGATGATACCTGAACCAAAAAAACTTCTGGCTGAGTAGGGTAGGTGGATTGGTTAATAGTTAATCCTAATGAAAAGTGAATGGTTAGTGGCGATTGTGATATTTGTCGACCATAATTGCCATAAAATTTTCTATGAAGAAAGCAATTATACTTGTAAAATAAAAACATTCAGAAGATATCAGCATAAAAATGAAGAAGATATCGCAGAAAAATAAAATAAGGAAAACATGTATCAGCTGGGAGTCGAATCTTTGACATTCAAAAGGAGACCAGTAGCGTAAAAGAAAAGCATGGCTGAAGCGGGAAGTGATTCCTGCATAATTAGAAAGTAAACATTGCCTCCCCGGTTCCGACTTTGACGCAATTCTAAATCAAAACAGAAAATTAGAACGCTTCATACTGAAAAATAGTATTTCTCCGATTTTTCTTTACGGAGAAATACTTAGTATTTTTCCGGGTAATTACCCATCACTCAACTCTAGTTCAGACTGAAAAATTTAAATTCCCGCAAAATTTTCTCAATACCGAAGTTGATGGTTCGAACCCCTATGACTGCAAAGAATACTATCCAGGTAGTTTAGATACTATTCGGTATGGACCAATTCGGTGTTGATCAATTCGCTTAAAGGGGCATACCAGCGCGTTACACGGTCAATTTCAAATTTTCAAAAGGCGGGGACCACACTTTCAAGACAAAAAACATTTGATTTGAAAATATTTCTTTAAATTATTTTATTATCATCACAGAAAAATGTTGCCACCGAAAGACTTTTTCTTGTCGTTTTTTGTTTTTAGTGACTATTTTTCGTTTAATTTTTCGTGTTTTCAGGTCAGTATCATTGGCTAAAGTTGGAGCACAGCTACCCTGGGATCAACAACACCTGAAAGGCTATGAATTTATTGGACAGCAGCAGGGCGGTAGTCTCTAATTTTCCTTCACTTTTTTTAGGTTTATTACTCCTAACTTTATTACTCCTACTTACTAACTTTCTATGTGCCTTCGTGCTCCATTTCATGACAGTATGGCTAGGCCTTTGTAACATAACTGTCGGAGCACGTTAACTTCATGGAAGAGGCTGATTACCTAAAAAATTCAGGTATAAGGGCGAAAAGTCGTTCACGATCTGGATTAACAATTCATAAGAAAACACCAAAAGATAACTTCGTTCGCGAGAATAAGATACCTGAATTGCCTACCGTACCTGAAAATTATTGTTATTAATCCAGCAGACGGTTTAGGTATAATTTGTGACTTATAATCACTTTCAATTGGCAGCCTCTTCCATGAAGTTGATGTGCTCCGACAGTTATGTTACAAAGGCCTATCCATACTGTCATGAAATGGCTGTAAGTATAGTCGAGTTGACCCCTCTGGGGTTCGGGTTGGTGAAATCGCAGTTTTCGCTTCAGGACAAAAAAACATTTCGAATATTTGAGTTTTCTTAATTTTTGTACGGCAGTATTTTGTCCCGGGCAGAATTTCGGCTAAAGTTCCTTTTATGTCATACGCCAAAAAGGCGTTTTAAGACTTCCTAACGCCGTTATTAGTTGTAAAAACGGTAGAAAACATGTTTTTAGGGTGCGGAAAGCACTTTTTGGGCGAATATTTTTTTTGACCAAAAATGACATATTTTGCCTTGGTCCCCCTGTTGTCCAAAAATCGATTTTTTTTATTTCGTCTAAAAGTCAATGTTAAGGGCTTTCTTGACCTAATTTCACACGCTGAGCACGAATCTGATGTTAGTTTCTCTGTTTGGCTTAGGCTTGGGCTTAGGCTTAGGCCCTTATTGTAACACTAAAAGCTAAAATTAACATCAGATTTGTGCTCAGCGTGTGAAATTGGGTCAAGAAAGCCCTTAACATTGAGTTTTAGACGAAATAAAAAAATCGATTTTTGGACAACAGGGGGGACCAAGGCAAAAAATGTCATTTTTGGTCAAAAAAAAGTAAAATACCCAGAAAGTGCTTTCCGCACCCTAAAAACATGTTTTCTACCGTTTTTACAACTTAAAACTGCGTTAAGAAGTCTTAAAACGCCTTTTGGCGTATGACATAAAAGGAACTCCTGCCAGGATTTCGGCCGCGGCAGGATTATGGGCGGCAGGATTTCGGCCGGCAGGATTTCGGTCGGCAGGATTATGGGCGGCAGGATTTCGGCGCGGCAGGATTTTGTCCGTGACCCAAAATATGTAGGTAGCTACAGAGTGGCGCAAAAAAAAGGCGGCCACTTGAAAAAAAAAATGCGTAGGTAGCTCCTTGCCACATCAATTTCCTTAGGAAAATCGATGGCAGTGGTTAAGCTACCTAGGAGCTTTGTGGTGTTTCTCTTCATTACAGCCGGCATTGTTGTGGAGGTTTCCGAGGGCTTGCCACCCAGAAATTGGAAACAGACCGGGTAAGAGGTTACGTATTTCAATTTCTTTTAGGTGGCCGAATTTTTTTGTGCGCTTGCCTGTACAGGGTGACACAAAAAAGTCACATTTAAAAAAAATTGATGTACGTAAGTCATTGCCTGGGTGGTGTGCACTCGGGGTTTTTTTTCATATATTTTTTTCAGTGTTTTATCTTATTGTCTTGAAGGGAAAGTCATTTTTTTTTACTTTTTTCGCCAAAATTTGAATTTTTGGGGCTGGCGTGGTGGCGGTGGTATATTCCAGTAGCGTCAGACTTTTTTAACTTTCGCGTTCTTTTTCTCCGAAATAATAATTTTGCAGTGGATATAATTCTCCGGGCCCTAGTGCAGAAGCGGTTGCCAAAATTGGCCTTGGTCCCCCTGCTGTTTTTTTATTGAAAAACAGCTTGATCCCCCCTGTCATTTTGAAGGTGATCATGGTAAAGGTGATGTTAACCATAATCACCATGATCACTACAATCACTATATTAATATAACTATAATGAACAGGGGGGACCAAGGCATATTTCGTGAAAAACAACAAGGGGACCAAGGCAAATTTTGGCAACCGCTTCTGCACTAGGACCATTCTTCGTTAAAAAGTTAAAACCAGACCACCGATTTCCTACCACCATTGTAAGCACTCCATTTAAAAAACATTGGAGAAGTATTGAGCATCATCGCCAGGTTTAGAGCTTAACATGGCTTTTTCCGCAATATCTCCAGCTATATGGCTCAAATTTCTGATAGTTGACAATATTGTCGGATGGAAGCCGCCATTTGCATTGATGGTATTGAGCTCACAGAGGCCTCGCAGGTGACCTAAAATTTACAATAAAGTCATTAAATGTCAATAACTGTACGAATATAAAGCCAGACCCTGCAATAACCTCAGTCCGAGCATAGCATCCATGTCCAGAGAGTTGGCCACTTGCTCTTTTTGGTAGTACTGCATAAGTCCTGAGAAGCAATTCAGCACCAAAGCCAGCAGCCTAGCGGTATTCCAACTTAGCATGGCAATAGGCAGGGCCACCATCACTAGACAGGATGTTTGAGTACTTTTTGCTACCGCCAAGCCATAATAGATAAATTTAATTTACATAGAATGCTGAAAATTTGAAAATAATCCGCAAAACAAGACATGAAACCATAAAAAACTATTCTTTATCGATGACGGTGACCGCTAGTCTAGTTATCTAGCTTAACCCGCGGACTGTGGATGGATTGCTTTTTGTTGTAGATTGTAATATACTAGGTAGTATTGAGGAAATAGACGTTTGCAGTGTTGCGGTGCGGTGTTTTTCACCGACTCGCAATGCGGTGCGGTGTTGCGGTGTGTAAAATCCACGAGTTCGGTGTTGCGGTGCGGTATTTTGCTTACGTGCAGTATACCGCAGTATGTGGCACATTTTTGCGTTTTTCTACAAAACAAGAAGAATTTTGAATTATTAACATCCGGATCGATTTCGTGTATTCTTAGTAGTATTAACATTAGTGGTATTAACACAACAATGAACGACGAAAACAGGTAGTACTGATAATTGAGCAATGTCAAAACTTTGTTGAGAAACATGAGCATCTTCGCATCTTTGGCGCCAAGTTGAATCTTATGTAGCGAAAGACAAAAGCTGTTCACTGGCAGCTCTGGTGGACAATCATGTATAAATCTCCGGCTCTGGCTTTGATTCTTGCTCCGCTCTGGCTCCGGACATGAGCCAGAGCAGGAGCAAATTTTTTCTGAACTTAAGAGCCTGGAGCAAGAGCCGAAGCAATTTTTTTTAATCCAGAGCTTGGAGCCCGAAAAATCTCAAAAATACGATGTGTTTTAATACATCACTGCGAAGAAAACAAAAAGCGTCGAGCCACCGATGCCAAGCACGGAAAAATTTTGCAGTTGATCTGTATAAGAAAAGAAGAAAAAATAATTTTTCTATTTATTAATGTCCAATCTTCCAATATTCCATGCAATCGACATCAGGCTGTTGACATTTTCCAGGCTGTAGGTGTCAATCTCTAATTGTTATTGAGTCGATTGTCTCTTGGAGGCGCCTGCTCCATAAATACCCAGCAAATCGTAGAAAGAGTGGCTACGCCAGAACCGAGCACTTTGATGAACAACCTGAGCTTCCAAATGGCACTCATCTCATCGTAAGAAACAGATAGAGCGTAAACAAATCGCGAACGAAAAACAAAAAAATCTTTCAAAAATGTATTTTTCTTATATGTATTAAATACTGGCTTTTGATTTTTGCGGTGTGAAACTGCAGTATTTTAGCGCTTTGCGGTGCGGTGTTGCGGTATTTCAACTCAGTGCGGTGCGGTAATGCGGTGCGGTATTTTTATTCAAAATCATGCGGTGCGCTGCGGTATTGCGGTGCGGTATACCGCACCGCACTCATCACTAATACTAGGAGACTCTATAGTACGCATATCTTATTTGTCCATTTTGATTGAAAAAAAGAGAGTGCCTTGGACCATACCGTTTTTAGAAAAGTTCCCAACGAATGGATTCGACACTTCTTGAGAACATATTTTTTAAAGTCTTTGGGATTTCTGATTTTCCAGTCTTTTACGGGAGGATTGAGCGTACTAATGATGTTAAGCCCGGTCGCTCAACTTTTCGGCGAAAACCCGAAAACCTTGTGCAGTAAAATTCTGGTTACAAAAATAAACTGAAACGCGGATTTAGACCAGTTAACTACTCAAAAAAATCCAAAATAACAAAACAGAAATCATTTTAAATGACCAGGTTATGCACCGATTCCTTCAAAACCCCGAGAAAAACCGCGTGCCAAAAAAATGAAGCAAAAAATAAGAATCCTTTCGATTTTTCGTACTACAATAGCGAATCAGAATTGACAAAAGATTTCAAAGTCATAGTGAAAAGTCTAACGGCCCGCCGCGCAATTGGCTTGGGGGATACAAACTTGTCTAAAATCACCACCTTGGGTCAAACTTTGCAAAAATAGTATATATTGTCTTTATCGATTTTTCCAACACAGACGTATTCGAAAATCAACAAATTTTTAGGTTGAAGTCAGCCAAATGCTGCAAAATCTTTTCTATATGATATTTGTTCGTATACCTTTTCCTGCATACCGTATTCTCTCTAATAATCCCACTGTGGGATTATTTTTCAATCTCCGAAAAATCTCGAAATTGTCAAATTTTGGTCAAAACAGCTCTCAAACCGAAATGATACAATATAAACGTCATCAACATCTCTGACTACAAACGCCCAATCATCTACGAAAAAAAAACTAGAGAGATCGCTCTAATCGTTACACGCATTTGGGCACACCGCATTTGGGCACCCGCATTTGGGCACCCGCATTTGGGCACACCGCATTTGGGCCCCCGCATTTGGGCACCCGCATTTGGGCACCGCGTTTGGGCACCGCATTTGGGCACCGCATTTGGGCACCGCATTTCAAAATTCAAATTTAAATATGCGGTTTCTCTAGCTTTCCCTCTTCACACATTTTCCCTAAATTGTGCGTGCTATGTTCGATCATGTTTCGCCGTTATTCACTTTTTTACATTATTATATTTGAACATAGTATTTTTATGTTTAGATAATCGAAATGGCTCACAATGTAGATAGTCGATGGCTGGCAAACGTTATTGCTCAAGTGGAAAACCAAAACAGAAATCAACCTACCCTCCAAGTTAGAATATTTTTGCGCTCACGGTTACTTCAACTTTTTAATATAGGGAACGCTTACCCAAACTAACAAAGGAAAGAGTGCTTGGTTATCAGTGGATTTGAATATAGAAAGAGAAGGGTTATCAATGTAGGAGCAGTTCAGAATTGGCGTTGCGTGAAGTTCACATGTAATGGGTCAGCAAAAACAAACTTTGGCTCTGTGGAAGGTCTACGTGACGTAAATCAACATGTCTGTAGACAAAGTCCGAACGCGTTTACTGTATGGGCTTTTTATTATACTGTTTTCTTTACAGTACCTCATTCAATTTTAGCGTCGTGAAGTTATTTCTGAGGTCAAAAAGGCTGCTATCACAGAGTTAGGATCGTCTTCTACTGATATCGTTTCAGCTGCAAAAAGCAAGTTGACTGATTATGAGCTCCTAGCGCTTCCTACAGACAGAGGTCTACAAGACAGGGCACAGCGCAAGAAGAAGCCCATTGGGCTAACAGCGTCGACAAACCAGTAAATGAAATCGTGTGGCTGGAATACTTCAGGCAAACCGAAAGGGGCGATGTTTCCTTCGTCACGATTCCAGTATCATTTCAGGTACAAATGCGGGTGTCCAAATGCGGGTTCCCTTTCCTGATAGTTGAAGAACCAATTATAGAAAATCCAGTTGAAATGTGAACCGATTGTTAAGGGCTTTGTTGAGTCAATAAAGTTTTTGCTAATCAACCTTTGTGTAGTTTTCGAGGCCAGTTTTAGTTAGAAATACGGTGCGTGGACGTTTCACCTAAAATACGCAAATGCGTATTTTAGGTGAAACGTTTCACCTACTTTACGCATTTGCGTATTTTAGGTGAAACGTTCAAAAACAACAGGGGGGACCAAGGCAGTTTTTTTACGTTTTTTCGAAAATTTTTAGATTGTGTCCGAACCATCTCAAACTACCCACAATCACCCCCAACACCGAAATCGTATTGTATCAAATCAGTATTGATACAACTTCTGGGTTTTACCTGCCTGCCTTCGACAGCACCCTAATTCAATAGGAAGCCCTTTAGGGTACATGGTCCGGGATAAGGGCTGACCCTTTGGGGTACATGGTCCGGGATAAGGGCTGACCCTTCGAATGCTTAAAACTGTTTTTGTAACAATTGGCTGTGTTATAGGATGTGTGACTCATGTGATAGGCTGCGTGACTTTTGTAAAATCAATCTAAAAATTTCGAAAAAAACGTAAAAAAAACTGCCTTGGTCCCCCCTGTTGTTTTTGAACGTTTCACCTAAAATACGCAAATGCGTTAAAGTAGGTGAACGTTTCACCTAAAATACGCATTTGCGTATTTTAGGTGAAACGTCCGTTTACCAGAAATACAACTGAATAATATTATACAGGAATCTACCGAGACTGATGCCAGAATATGAACAGTATTTTGAAATGGGACACGGTCGTTTGTTCGAAAGTTCGTTTGTTCGAAAGCGTCGTTTGTTCGAAAAGTTCGTTTGTTCGAAAAGTTCGATTGTTCGAAAAGTTCGTTTGTTCGAAAGTTGTTCGAAAAATTCGGTAAAGGGACGTTTCACCTAAAATACGCAAATGCGTATTTTAGGTGAAACGTTTCACCTACTTTACGCATTTGCGTATTTTAGGTGAAACGTTCAAAAACAACAGGGGGACAAGGCAGTTTTTTTACGTTTTTTTTTCGAAAATTTTTAGATTGATTTTACAAAAGTCACGCAGCCTATCACATGAGTCACACATCCTATCACACAGCCAATTGTTTCAAAAACAGATTTAAGCATTTCGAAGGGTCAGCCCTTATCCCGACCATGTACCCCCAAAGGTCAGCCTTATCCCGGACCATGTACCCCAAAGGGCTTCCTATTGAATTAGGGTGCTGCGAAGGCAGGCAGGTGAAACCCCAAAACCCACCACCTCTGGTGGTGGTGGAGCCAGTCATTCCGGTGGGTTTTAATTTATAGTTGGCAATCATTTCAAGTTTATTTTCAGAGTTTCCTCAAAACGGTGCAGCAAGGACGTGATCAAAAGTATTTGCAGTGGCAGCTTGGCAAGTAACCAAAGGGAAGAGAACCAAGTACAAGGACGCCGATGCCCGCATTTCATAATCGTTGAAGCTTACGAGGAAAGAAGCACTGATGAATATCTCAAAGGAATTGCTAACAATTTGTGATGGATGGTTAAATTGTTGTTGAATGGTTGTCTCATTTATTTTTGTTTGTCTTCTACCAATACAATCATTTGTTCATAAAATCGTTACAAAAGAACAGAGAACAAAAAGAAAAGACGCTTTTCGAACAAACAAACTTTTCGAAAAACGAACTTTTCGAACAAACGAACTTTTCGAACAAACGAACTTTTCGAACAAACGAACTTTCGAACAAACGAACTTTTCGAACAAACGACGCGTACCTTTTGAAATCGGGGCCCAAATGCGGTGCCCAAATGCGGGTGCCCAAATGCGATGTGCCGAAATGCGTAGAAACCGCTCTAATTACAGCAAATGTTCCAATCAGAGACCATGTTATTCAACCTTGACAACAACAAAACGGTGGACCGCAAACATATAAGAGGCAACAGAGAAGAAGAAGAAACTTGTAACTGTTCAAAGAGACTTTCCACTTGTTCTATCCACAGTTTCATCAGCGCCAGCGATCCAGAGAACGTTATTGCAGCGAATCAGCACTTCTCCAGAGCTCCGGTATTGGTTCCATCTATGTACTCCTCCGTGTTTGCCAAGTGCACGTCTGAAAAGCAACCTTTTAACAGGATAAACAATTAAAACCAGATATTAATACCATGTAGCCGTCAACAGACATCAAAATTCCGCGGCATTCCATTCCCCACTTGAGCTTGCATACAATTGGTTTCCTGTCAGGCCGTTCGAAATAAAAAAGTTAGAATAACATACTACAAGAATAAAAGGTAATTACCAAGAATGGCTTCGGGTTCAAAGGCTGAATGGTCGACATCTTGGTCACGAATAAGATTGATTTTTCTAAATCAGAAAAGCATTAATTAGGGCAGTCAACTATCGTACTACAAAGATGAATCATGAAGGCAAAAGCATATGTCACAATTTTTTGACTGATAAAACTGGCCTCAGTGTCAATATTTTTTCTAAGAGCGCTAGTTTAGCCTAGCTGATTACGACTGAGGTACAACTAACATTTTACAAGCTAGCACTAGCTATTATTTTGAACGCTTATAGAGTTGTTTTTTCATACAGTCGACGCTCTCCATAAGAGATCCCGTCAATAATGGACAGCTCTCCATAACAGACAAAAATTTGCCTATTTGGTTAGAGTTAGTACTATTTGACCTAAATCGACGGTCGTCATAACGGACGCTCTCTGCAATGCACAAAAAAGTAGGTCCCGGCTCAGTTCTCGAATAAGCACCCCACTCGATTTTGCTGTAGTACCCCACTCGATTTCGCTATAGGTACCCTACTTGTTTGTGATCGATTTAACTCGAATATAACCAAATGGTATATAAAAAAATGGAGCAACAGAACCTTTGGGGACTCCCCACTCGCCAGTACCCTAGGGCCCCAGTCATTTTAAGTCTAATCTATGCGAAAAATAAATGAGGCGCAAATTCAAATTGAATATTTTTTTGCATAGATTAGACTTAAAATGACTGGGCCCCTAGGGTTCTGGCGAAAGAAATTCTTCGGGCCAACTTATGTATTTAAAGTGGGTCAGGGCCAGCACGGGCCCGTCGGTCCGGACAGCCCGCTTGCCGGCCGTGCACAGGCCTGGAAGGGACAATAAATCCGGGGAGCGAAAAATTACTCGGGGACAGGACAGATGAAAAAAAAATTTCATGAAAAATTCTGAGACTGGAAATACACATAAAACCCCTTCGGGACGGTATGGAACTAGAGTCGGTACGGGAGCTCCGTATCGTCTCGCCATCATCTGTTTTTTTTACAAAAAATTGTTTACTTTGTCGAACTAGTGCCTTCAACTAGTTTTGATGTCTTTAGATGGCAAAAATAGGGAGTATCATAATGGTGCCATTCAATAGGGGCTATTCGCACTTCGAATTTTTGCAGTGGCGCAATCAGCATTGCCGAAATTCGAATGTGCGCAATTCGCAGTGGCGCAAGCTGAAATGCCGATATCTTTCGCTACCTGATTTTTTTGAGTTTTTTTGCTTTCCACATTTTTCGAGTTTTCAAGCTGATCGCTTAAAATGACCACTCGGATAAATTCATATGTTTTGAGATCCACGATCTAGTTTTTTTGATGTTTTGATTACTGTTGATTATTGTGTTCTAGGAAAATGCGTCTTACTGTCAATATATGTGTCAGTGACTGGTTCCCTATGAAATTCGAAGTAAATGAAAATGCAACAGCCAAAGAACTCAAACAACTGATCCAGAGCACCGAAGGTTACCTCTATTATCAGCATCAGATCCAAATCGATGGTAACTTTTGCTTCTAGATAAACGTCAATATTTCGTGTGCTGTGTACATGCATATCTAATTGGCTCGTATATTTATTTTATTTTTTAGGGTGTGTTGTCAGTGATGATGATGAAATATCAGAAAATCTGAACGATGGAAGTGTCATCTACCTGCTACACGTCGAAACATTATGCTCTTCGTCAAATGGGAAACAATACTTCTGCTTAGATGTTGAAACTGACAACTCTGTGGCCAGCATCAAGAATAGACTGAGAAATCTGCTTGCTACAGACACCAAAATTGATTATCTGTGCTTTGCTGGTAATTTTATTTGTTGCAATTTTGTCGCATTTCCGAAATTTCAGGTGAAAAGTTGGCGGACAAGAAGACTTGGAAGAATGCAAATTAGATCACCTGTTCACTATCCCACCTGAATGAGAATCCAAGTTTTCAGCAGTCGCCGGATAGCTGTATTCCCATTCGAGTTCTTTGGTTTAACGAGAGAGATCACCGGGATGTTCTGGATCAACAGAGCAACAACAGTTGGTGAGCTCAAAGAGATGATTCAATTGGAAACGAAATATTGGCAGTCAATCAGATACTTATCTCAAACAGTAATTCATTTCAACATTGATGTGCCCGACTTTTTTTTTATGACTTTTCAGACTTCAACTTCAAAACAACGATTGGATAGCTGCTACAGGAGAAAACACATAACTTGAAGGTTTCTCATCATCAGGCTGACGAAGTGCTGTGACTATGTTCCGGAAAAGAAGAAGAAGAAGTGGAGTGAAGCCAGTTAGGACAGTTGTTGTTGTTTAAATTTGTCTGATTATTGTGACTTGTCTACTTACTGCTTAGAACCAAAAGTTGCCGGATAAAGAATTCTACAGCCAACACGTGTTTTTGACATGTTCCTAGAGTGGTTATCATGATTCCTTGTTTAGCCGTAATAATATGGTCGTGTCTAATGAATTGCCTTTTCTCTTTCCGTGCTCTGTCTATGGGGTCCGCGACAATTGACCGCCTGGACAATTGACCGCCTGGCCGATGACTGCCTGGGACAATTGACGCCTGGAAAATGACCGACTGGCCGTTTGACCCCCCGTGGCTTTTGACTACTTAGACGTTAAACCGATAAGACGTCGTTTCGACACTTTCCATCGAAAATTTGACCTTCTAGATTCTCTACCTGCCGCCTTCGGCAGGCAACCTAATTAATAGGAAGCCCCTTTGGGG